>JAOEHI010050947.1:2392-19733 GCA_025447815.1 Percopsis transmontana | reverse complement strand
GCTCCATGTAATAGCACCATGTAATTGTAAGTCGCTTTGGATAAAAGCGTCTGCTAAATGCCAAATTGTAATTGTAATTGTACTGTAGAGGTACCAACTCAAAATGAATGAGTGAATGAGCAAAACCAATCGCACTTCCCACCACTACCAATAAACTACTCAAGACTATTTTTTTACAGTTGTCATTTATTGGGTTCTGAATTCAGAACACCAAGGTTAGGTTTGGACAGTAAGCTGCTGCGTACATGAAAACATGGGTCTGTCACCTATGGGTCTGTTTAAAGCTTCATTTTAATATGTATAGGATTACAACAGCGCTAAAAGTCTGTATGTTTACATGTATATTTTGAATGTCGTGGTTTTACATTAAGGTTCTTGGATTCAAGTAAAGATTCGCAAATGTGTAATTTTAATTTTGCAAGCTTGTATCATGATGTGTAAGAGAAATGGTCACAAATGTTTAGTAAGTATATGAATTTTACATACCATGATACAACTTGCAAAATGCAATTTCAGTCAGACCACTCACTTATGGTACAAAAGCAATTTATTAGGACATATAGAAGTATGCTATTAACAATTTATCTTTGGCGAAATGGCTATTTCGGGGGGCTTCTACTCATAATACTAAGTATGGATGTATCGAAACAGCAGCTTTATTCCCCCGAATAGCAGACAGAAGTTTTAACAGCAATAACATGATGGTAAGCATGTATGAACATATGCAATCATGATAACATGAATACAGTACACATAACACCCATAATAGGGTCAAGCAATATCTGAAAACAACACTTAATATTCACGTTTAGTGAAAATTAAAGACGTGTACAACAATTGAAACAGAATAGGTGGAGCTGGGGAGGTGGCGGGTTTCTGAAGCGATCTTGGCAAGCAAAATAGTAATGGAGGGGGGACTCCATTACTAACTCCATTGGCCTCCTTCATTTAACGGGCCAATGAGGTTGGTGTAGGTGAGTCAGCTGACAGACAGCTGAGTGACAGCAGTGGGCAAACTACCGTGGCCTGCCAGAGCTAACGCTACGCTTAATTACACATTTGCGAATGACAATGCGCGACGACAACATTCATATTACAAACTCACGTGAGTTTTGGCACTTTTGTCACGCACTAACAATTTCGTAAGTTTGTAAATTAAGTTTCACAAAGGAAAAAGTGGTTTGCAAGTTGGGGGCAGGACCTTTTACCCCTGGCCAATCGGCTCCCTTTGCCAAAACCACAGCAAAACCAGTATCAGTTTTAATTCCACATTGCCTAATGTCACAACCCTTTAACAAGATGATTTAGTGATACATGTCATATCAATGAATGTAATTGCTAATTGTACTGTACAGGGGCTTAAAAGGCCTGTTTACTTTCAGCTACATTTCATGTGATGTGTGTCACTGTGCCTTAGGGATGTATGTTTCTGCATTGGAGGTGCAGGGTAGGGGCAGTTACTGGAACAGTGGGGTGAACCATCTTCACGTGGCTAGCTAGCTAGCCTAAACAAGCCTGTTAAGGCATGTTACTATTAGCTGTGCACTAGTAGTGGTCTAACTGGGGGACAGGGTAGGCCTGAAAGCATCCATCAGCAAGATGCCTTAACCCATCCTTGCTCCCTAATACTTGTACTAACTATAATATTCTTTGGATAAAAAAACACATGCTAAATGACAAATTAATTGTAAAGTGTTGAAGGGTTAACTGTGCTGTAGTCACAAGTTAATTGATGAGCTGATATTATCAGCTGTGCCCTTGTTAGGGGTAAGGGGTTACAGTGTGTTAAATGCAAAGGCTAAATGACCCTGTAGTACTCACACAACCATAGCTAAAACCTTCTGCCAGTAATGTAACAGCTGTGCCCATCACACCTATTGTAAACATTCAATATATAGTATTGAATGTTTGATGATTTGTTAGCTATTAAACGCTAATGGTAAAAGTACCATAGGTTTAATTTATATTAAAAACACACTAAACTCTCTATCTTTCTCTGTCTGTCTGTCGGTTTACCTGTCTCTCTCACTCCAGGGATTCTTTGTTTCAGTGTTTTACTGCTTTTTGAACAGTGAGGTAAGTTCTCCTCCTTTCCTCTCCTCCCTCCTTATCCCCTCTCCTTTCCTTATCTCCTCTCGCAGTGAGTCAATCAGTAAGATTAGATGGGGATATGTTTGTGTGTGTGTGTGTGTGTGCGTGCGTTTCTGGGGGGGGTAGAAGAAGGGAGATTACCCAACAGAAGCAGCTATTTTTAGACTTGAAAGTCTTCAGAAAATAATTCAAAGGATTATTCTCTCTCATTCTGACACACACACACACACACACACACACACATTCGCACATGGTACATGTGTGGTATTTGTGAGCCACCTTTGTCCAGATTTCTTCAGCCGACAGCCGAGCACCAGACGAGACATGTAGCAGCCTAATAACGGTGGTCATGTGTCTGTCTGACAGGTGCGCTCTGCTGTTAGGAAACGCTGGCATCGCTGGCAGGATCATCACTCTCTCCGGAGCCGCGTCGCTCGCGTGTCCATCCCCACCTCTCCCAGCCGCGTGTCCTTCCACAGCATCAAACAGTCCTCTGCGATTTGACCGCACCAGGACTACCTTTCTGACGCGGAGGGATATAGGCGACGACTGAGTCTCTGGAGCGACATTGTGGACTGTAGTAAATCGGGGGACAACGTGTGAACTGAGGTCTTTATTCAACAGTTTGTTTGAGCATTCAGTCTGAGGCTGTTAGGATTTAGTAACTGGTTCAGTAGCGATAACCTTGACCAAATATTTCCGGTAGCTGCTGATCAAAGCCAGGGTTTTGTTCAAACCAGGCCTCCAGCACAAGTGGATCACTTTACAGAAGGTGACGCTTAAAGCTACAATCAGTCACGTTACAGTTTAAGTTGCACCTATAGTAATGCCCACCGTATGTACGGGGGAAGGCTTTGTGGTCCATTCAAAGCCGCTGTAGACTGCATGGTTCAGGGCGCATATACTCTATTTATATTAGTTACGCCTTTCCTCTTGTGTGTCACAGTGGTGATGCGATGTAATTTCTCACCTATAGACACCAGAATATGAAAATTGTCAGAAAATGGAAATTCATGAACTGGCAGGCTGAATCATTATAGTATTAGCACAGCTAGCCAGCAATAGCCAGAAAGCAGTATGTTTATATGAAAAAATCAGAGATTGTTGAATTATTTTGTAAACCAGGGGGCTCTGTAACACAGGGAGATTGTGAATGTTGAGTTTGAAGGTTAATCTAAGCTTGTAGGATCCTACACTTGGGTATAGTGTGTTTATGTATGCAGTGGTATTTATATCCCCTCGTGTAGCATGGACTGTAGCTATGCTGATTAGGACACAGTGTTTCATGGCAATTATTGTCAATAAGTCATTTCCCTGGATGTTCCTGAATTGTTTTCTGCCCAGACTGAATGTTGAAACAATGGGCCTCTAATGCAAGAACCTTTTTTTCCTCATAACTACCTCGTAGCTTTTTTGCGAGGTGCATTTGTACGTGTACGCCGGATTCAGCAAACACGACACGGCATAAAAGAAAGGCATGTGTGACTGCAATGGGAGGGCTCAGGGAAGTCGGGTCAGAGGAGAGACTACGTACACACTGAGCATGTTTCCACACTCTAGAATCCCGGTTATGAATTCTGGTAAGGTTTCTGGACACATCATATCCTCGGTATGATCAGAGAGGGGATAAGTCCCATAACTGGGTCCGCTGGACAAACAAATGATATTTTAATACATTTGAATTTGAAAGGCAGAGTAAAACAGTCAAACACCACAGTCAAACATAACCTCAACACGATTATACATTATGAAGTTTCATTTATATATTTAAACTTATTATTGCTAAGTAAATAGATTAGAAATAGATTAGTGAAAAAGGTTTTTAGCTTTGGCAATGGATAGGTTTTTATGTGCCTTCTTTGACAGGTCAGACCACTCGTAAATGTTTGTACTACAAAGAAAACCTTGTTAAGAACAAAGCTGTGCATATGTGTGGTTCTTGCATGAGGTCCAACTTGTTAATGATTTAGGTAAGCACATTATTATATTGATCACCAGCTTTCTGTTCTATTCCTATTGTGAAGACGTAGAAACACAGACACATGCTAACACGCACGCACGCACACACACACACACACAGGCTTTCTCTGGATTGTGTGCTAAATCCTGACATAGCTCCAGATAAGCCACGGTAGTGCTGTTACCATGGTAACAGCACTACCACTTGTAGAATTAGGACTAGTGATATTAGAAATACTAGTCATAGCTATTGTATTATTGTACTGAGTAGCAATGATGTGATTAACCCTCAGGACAAAGGCCTCCTCTCCTCTACCCTCCATCGTGTTTGTGTGTGTGTGTGTGTGTGTGCGCGCGACGAATGTGTGCGTTGTCTGTAAACTGTACTATATAATATGTATTTTATTAAATATTTATGTATATTATCAGGGTTGGGAAACTTTCACAAGTTTCATTGTAAATGTTCTGTTCATAGCAAAGGCCGATCTATTTTGTTCTGCACACGTATATCACACAAAGTGTGACATGAGCTCCTCCTAGTGGTGACTCAGAAGAACTCTGGACACTACTGGAATTTAATAAATGTGTTCCCCACAGTTAGGTTGTCGTTCTTCAAACACATGCCTTCAGATATATTTATTTGACCACAAACCACGAACTGCGATCGGAAGAGACTTTAAATTATCTGTTACTTTCCCCAAATATGTGTTATTTTCTGGGATTTCACTTCGCTTCAATTAGCTTAGAGGCAGACAGATAAAGTAGTGGTTTTGACTAGTGTTGTGAAACTCATGAATGATTCGAAATGACCAACTCTTTACTGAGTCTGGAGTAGGCCTAATGAGTAGGCTTGTCTCCACTGAGTCCTTCGTTTGAGCGAGTGGTTCCACCCAGTACCAAGGCAAGGCAAACAGTATAGTGCTAGCTAGTGTCAGCCTTCTATGATAGGGCAACAAGCGAAGATCATCCCGTTTGTTTGATGTCCAAAACTGGCAACCAATGACGTAGCCTACGTGTCCATAGGTCGCAAGACACCCCCCCCTTTCAAGTGATGAGTTCGCGAGTCGGCAGGTGAAAATGTCCAAAAGACTACTGTATATTAATCGGGCGCCGAAAAAGGAAAAAGAAGAAAGCTGATGAAGGGAACAAACAGCAAGCACAAGGTAAATTTAAGTAATGTAATATTTACCAGATGGTGAACGTTTAGCCACAAACACTTTAGTTTTTGAATAAGACACTTTTTAAAGTTGTGGGTGCTCTGCATGCTTTTAATTTGGAATATTATGGACTTTTGGAACAAAGTGTGCTTATTCATTTATAGGCTAAATATAAATAAATATTTTAACATATTTGTCTTAAATCCAGCTCCATTAGGCTATAGCAGGTAAAGCACATCCTGACAGCTGGGAATATTACTGTCAGATACTGTTCCCCTTTTGTTCAATATGAAAGGAGGCTCACACATCTTTTAAATTCATACTGATGACTTCTTTTCCTGTGATTTTCAGGCTGATATCATTAAATTTGACCATTTAAAACGGGGGGAGGAACACATCCTGACAGCTTCCTATTACTGTCAAGATACCGTTCAAAAGGACAAAAACTATAGCACGCTCTGTCGGGAAAGACGGCACACACATAGGTGCTAGTTAACATGCAGAAAACATGAATAAAACGGCTGGTAGCTAAATATAACCGTTGCCAAATCAACTTCAGACAATTATTATAACTGACCAAACACGCTGGGTCAACTTTTGAGTGCTTTTCAAGTAGCTAACGCTCTATTGTCCACAAGCATTCACGGGCATGTTACCTCGTTGGAAATCCTCCGTTGCTGTGAGGAATTCCCCATAATGCTGCGCTACAACTACTCAACTACTGTCCTTTATCTTAATACAAATTTAAATCTGATGCACATTTAGATTTTTTTTTCAGATCTATGTAGATCAGCCCATTAACACATTTAATTTTCCTAAATTCCCGCTCTGAATCTAATTGAGTGATTTACAGTTAAATATAATTTATTTTAAATTACAAGGTTTTGCCTGTGCTTCACATCTGACGCTGATGTTTCTGCTAGAGACGTCAAGAAACGCGCTCTTATAGGCTACTTTAGTGTTAAATCAGACATTTCTCGTCGTTCTCCCCCTGACTTTTGGCATATTCAATATTACATATAGGCTAATAAATAAACGTTTTAATAAATACTGTAACACACAGTGTGACCGCATTAGCGCCGGGGCGAAAGAAACGCTTGTTATTACTGTGTGGAGGGATGCAAGAAATAAGTGTAATTTTACGCGCTAGTACGGTAGCATTTCTCGACAAGGTACCACATCTCGGCAGAACACAAGACGGTCCCACCATGAAAATCCCCGTGTTCTCCCTTTACATTATAATCAATGGTTGGCAGAAACAAAAAGAAAGTAAAACGAATGTGGTGGGTACAGAGAGATGACAATGGCCCTGTTGCCAGGTCAATATCAGGATAAATATGAATGGACGAAATGGCATCTCAAACCATTGCAATACAATTACACTATTACTAAATAGCAGTTTCCACGGCTTCGTTTGAAATATTTAATTTACAGATTATAGTTCAAAACGTTGTGTTGTGTAGTTCGCACTTGCATTGTAGGCAATTCCTTTTATCGATAGGGGGCGAGCGCTGCTTCAGATTTTCTACGCCAATTGTCGTGCTTCTCCGTCTTCACTCGTCTACCTTCGTGAAGACCGAAGGTAACCTTCGGCAACCTTTTCGGCTCACTTGAATCTAGGATGTCCCAGCCATTTACATAGAACAGTTGAATATCTATCATTCACATAGCGTTTCTCGTGTTCACAAAAGGATTTCAAATGTATTGGGACGCGTTGTCTGTGTTTACCCTCTGAATATTGAAACGGTAATCAATCGTTTATGCCTTCCGTGAATGCCCCTTTACGATAGTCGTAATTCTTCGGTTCTGTTCGGCGATTAACGGTCGGTGTGTTCAAATCTTCGGGGTTCCAACTATTTCTGTCCTGAAGTCAGCGAAAGGAGAGAAGACAGACGACAGAGCTGCATAACCGGAATCTGGTAGCGGAATGACGGTGTTGCAGGAACCTGTCCAGGTAAATAGGCGGTTAAGTTTATTGTCATCTGCTCGAAACAACATTTTTGAAGCGTGTGTCGCTTCCTCTGGTGTCGGCCTCGTCACCTACCTGAGTCCGCGGACTGAAAAAATAGGCAGCTGCCGCTAGGCCCCGCTGAGTCGGACGCTTATAGCTAACTGCTACAAAATCTGGCAACTATTGTCTAACTTGATTGTTATCTATATTATTGCTGCAATATAACAGCTGTCATTTAGATGGTTTATCAAGTTAAGGTCTGTGGACTACACGCTAGAGTTGTTTGTCTTGTTAACTGGCTAGCTGGCTTGCTTCGACCTGTTATAGCTAAAATTCCACACTATCTTTCTATTTAATCCTGACGATGCGCAGATGTGTACCTCACGCTCAGGAACCGCAGGAAAGTACATCTATTGCAATGACGATACAACGATTTTTACCAGTAATGCTAAATAACAGTAGGCTAACGTTAGCTAGATGCTAGTTAGCAGGAGTCAGCTGATGTTGGTTGAACGTTAAAGGCTTTGAGCTAACAACAACAACAGCCAGATGTTGGAATGCTGGTATTTATTCAAAGCTTCATCTTCATAAGATATCAGCAAACTGTTAGTTTTATCAGTAGAAAAATATTTACTGGAGAATATCCCATAGACTACAATTCTTCAACAACAGTTGTTTCTAGTGCTGGCAATTAAGAATGTGAAAAGAGACAGCCCAAATGTTAATACTTATGTTCGAAACATACATCTAACATACCTACATTATGGTATGTTGTCACTAGCGATACACAATCACTTCTGCATCGTATATTGCCCAGTAACACATTCATTTCATTTTATCTGCATTTGTATGTATGTGTTTGATTTAGCAAGCTTCACGTTATCATGACATGTAGGCTTCCCTTGACCTCTTGTCACCTGTGATGAACATTGGTGTTTATTTATAACAAACACTGATCTGCACCATGTTATCCATGGTAGCTGCAATGCATGTTAGGCTCATAGTGCAGTTTAGGTGTTTGACAAAAATAACGTGAAGTGTTTGCTGTTTAGAGATGTCAGGTTTAAACTGCAGCTCTGTGTTTGTTAGGCTGCGGTGTGGCAGGCCTTGAACCATTATGCCTACCTGGATGCTGTGTTTCTGGCTGAAAGACTCTATGCAGAGGGTAAAGATGCATACACACTAAAACACATTCAACACTTTTTTTGTCTGTCAATCCCTCTCTCTCTCTCTCTCTCTCTGTCTCTCTCTCTCGAGGTGTGACGACAACTGGCAACTCCAAGTTCTCTAATATAACTGCATTCGTTTAAATACCCTAATAATATTCAAACCATTTAATCCATATTTGAGAGACACTGTTGCGGTGTCCCTGCATGCTGTCTGTTCTCTTGATTGAGCGTCAGTGCCAGTATGAGCTCCACCCTCAGAGAAAAAACTCAGACTGTGGCGTTTGTGTGTTGAATTGTTCAGTTTAAGGTTAATTCATGTTTTTAATTTTATTATTTGTCTTTAATGACCAACCATTGGTCTAGATTTATATTGCATCATTGTTGAGGGAAAGCTTCACACCCCTCCTGAACACTGATACTCGCAAAACACACAGAAGCCCCCTTTCCATCACTAGGAATTGGCCCAGGAACAAAACTGGAACAGAATTTGTTCTGGCGCACTTTTGTGTTCAGTTTTCCTCCGCACCCCATATTGCGAGTGTATCTAGCTGTTGTTATTCAATCAAGAACCCTAGTTGGACTTGGTCCGTGGAAAACCAAAAGGTTCCTGAGCCATAGTTTTGGGCCAAACCCACTGCAGTGAAAATGGCGCTAATCTCACTCCATTGAGATACACACAAATAGATTCTTCCGTGTTACCTTGACTGTGTTCCAGTAGAAACTAGTGGGAACTCTAATAAAAAGGAACTTGTCCTAATAAATGTTATAGATAAGCACACTTTATCTCTCCCTGTCTGTGTCCAGTCCATTCAGAAGAGTCGCTCTACCTTCTGGCCACATGTTATTTCCGCTCAGGAAAACCCTACAAGGCGTACAGGCTGCTGAAGTCCCACAGTTGTTCCTCTCCTCAGAGCAGGTTCCTGCTGGCTAAATGCTGCGTGGAGCTTAGCAAGTAAATACACATCCACACACAGTATACACCTCAATTTACCAGATTGTAATTTGTCATTTAAAAAAGAAAGCTTAAAGGCCAGATGGAGAATTTCGTCTGCCTGATGTTACAATAATTGTATTGAATTTTCAATTCTATACATAAAGGTCTACACCATGAAATATCTATATTGTATTTTAAATTTTTTTTTAATTAAGAGAATGCAGTTGAACTCTGCTCACAGTTTAAACACTGCTCCTTTGGGTACGTGGTGAAGGTAAACATGGCATAGGGTCTGTTTTACTACTGTGCATGCGTGTACCCACACCAGGTTAGCAGAAGGAGAGCAAGTTTTAACAGGAGGAGTTCTGAACAAACAGAAGAGTCAGGATGACATCATCACTGAGTTCGGAGACTCCGCCCCTTTCACCCTGTCGTTGCTAGGCCACATCTACTGGTAAAATATTGCTATATACTACTGCTGTTATCAGATCTCTACCATATCATTGCTTGTGCATACTACATTTACAATAACTGGTGGAAAACAAAATGGTGACCGACTGTCTCTCTCTCCAACAGTAAGACAGATCGCGCTGCCAAAGGGTCGGAATGTTTCCAGAAGAGTTTAACCCTCAACCCCTTCCTCTGGTCTCCCTTCCAGAACCTCTGTCATCTAGGTAACACACACACGGTTCCCTTCTCTGGGGCAAACAGCTCCTAACGTGTCTGTCTGGCTAGCTAGTCAGATTAGATTCAATTAAATTGATCTTATGTGACTGACTAATCCGACTGTTTCCAGGTGAAAAGCAGGACCCAGATCAGATCTTCAGACTGTCATCGCTTCACAATCTCCCTGCAGCCCCACCTCCTCCCCCTGTTAGCCCCGCCCAGAACCCCTCTCATCGCCTAGACACTGCCCTGATGGAGACGCCTCAGGACACACTGGTACGAAAGCCAAGCGAGACTTGGATAAATATTGTATTCAGATTAAATGTTTTCTGTTAATCGGATTAATTTTGTGTGGGTTGGGACTATGAGTCTAGTGCCTTTCCATCGTATACTGTATAGTAGGATCTCTACTACTATGATCTACTATTTAGGAATTAAATCAAACGGCAAGTCTTCAGGACAACCAAAACAATGTAAAGTATATCACTATATAACACTGTTCACAAATATGGTGAGGTCTGTGTGTGTCATTTTGTTGAGAAATGCAAAGTGCTCCATCTGTAATGCACACAATGCTCCATCCCAGTGCTAAGGAGGAAGGCGACAAAAAACTTTGCTGTCTTGGTGGATGGTGGATGCAGCAGTTGTCCTGGCCTACATGTGGTTCTTGCGTACAGTATAGTCTCTGATATGTCTCAGCTAGAGGTGTCACGAGTAAAAATGTACAGTCGAATCTGATTTGTCAAGTCTTGCCTATAGTCGACCGATCGTTGAGTCATGTCATTTAAAAAAAAATTTGTTTTGCTCATTGATCCAAAATAATTATATAGGTGGGGGAAGTGGCCGACCGGTAGTGCATTTTAGTATGTCTAGTAGGCTACTCATGTCAGAATACCACAGCCAGTCAGATGATACAGACTCTATACATAAGAGGAAATGACACGATCATAACAAATCCAACACTGCATAACCCTCGTACGAGAGTAGCTACAAACACAAATTGAACAACGAATATGTTACAATTCAGAACTTCGTCACAGAAACCGCAATCATAACATGCCACGGCTGGCCAAAAAAACCCAAAAAAAACAACTGGCTTACCTGCGGCTACACAAGGCAGAGTCTTGTCGTGCCGCGACATTTCGAATCTTCAAACATAATCCCACGGGAATGGGTGGACTGACTAAATAAATAACTGATAATATAGCAACGATTATTAAATATATCTTCATGGGAGTGCCACTATCTTTTTCAGGAGCGGGCCGAGTGGCAGTATTTCAGGATGACTTTGAGTCTTGGAGATTGCTATGTGGGCTAGTATGCCTTGTAATGCTTACGCAATCTCATTAATATTATTTAAACGGTTAAATGTTAACGGAATATATTCATATCTAAGGTTTGCCGTGATACTTTCTAATATGTATCTAAATTCTGTAGACTTTGGCCTTTTATAAAGACTTTTTTCACAGCTGACATCTCGATAGTACTCAGGTCTACTGTAGCATGTGACTGAACTTTACAATCTGCGCAACTGACATAAATTGGATAAACGCAGCAATAGATCGGCATCTGTATTGGGCCATGGTTGTCGATCCCGATCAGTTAAATGCCTTGGCTGGCTCCGATCCCTAGCCCTGTTTGTAACTCTATTTACAGAGTAACGAACAGGGCTACAAATGTTTTCCATAAATATTTTTATAGTATTCACATTATAACCACTTGGCATGAGAGAACATGCTAAGTAACTGATTTTTAATTTTGTAACTGAAAGTGACCAAGAATATCCAAACAAGTGTAAATTGGCAATGTAATGGTATAATGCAAAATGTATTTGTAATATTATTATTTAACTAGTGCATACAAAAAAAACCTCATAGCTACAGTGCACAAACCATTTTTGGAACTGACTTCACATATTTACATTTACAGCATTTAGCAGACGCTTTTATCCGAAGCGACTTACAATTAGTACATTTGTCAACAGTTGAACTGATCTAACAGATTAGCTCTTTTTATTTTATTATATTAAAGGGAGGAAAGGAGGATAGAATAAGGATTGTTAGTGGGATTAGTTCCGTGAGGTAGTAAGATCGGTGGCCGAGCTACCGAGATGGATTTTGAAGATGTGGGTTTTAAGTCTCTTGCGGAGGATCGGTAGTGACTCTGCTGTTCTGACCGCTGTAGGAAGCTCATTCCACATATGTGAAGGATTCACCCTAGCAACCACTCTTTTGTACAAGCCTACAGAAAGCAGAGCACTGAACGATCGCTAATGTAAAAAAAAAAATCTCTACACCTTCCTTTGAACAAAAGCATAGAGTAGTAGGTAAGGGGAGACCTACACCGGATTTAGATGATCTGTACCGGAGAAAAGGGCGGAAGATTACGAGGACATTTCAGATCCGTTGGTATTCAAGGAAGGATTAGCTATGTGGCTGCGCTGAAAGCAGCTGGCCCTTTGCTTTCCTTGTCTGCTCTCTCCACTAGAGCGTGTAGGCTACCGTTTTGTAGTCCCGCCCTGCACCCGCAGTACCGTAGGTCATTTAACACGGCACCCGACCCGTTACCCAACCGGACAGCAGCCCTAATAGAATACCCTACCCGACCAACCTATTAACATAAAAACCGTCACCCGATCCGAAAACGTAAAGATAATTAATGTGAAATGTGTATATATAAAATTATCGGGCTGTTTTACCTACAGTCTGCCCGTGCACTACAAATTCCCAACCGCACCACCAGCACAGTGGTTAAGAAAAAACAAAAAACATTTACAGGCTTGCTGTTGCTAAATGCATTCAACTAGTATTTCACTCTCAAACAAACTGGTTAGCTGGTCTACTCTAAAAAGATTGTTTAATTGTTCATTAAAACTGATGGACATCTGCCTTCTACCATCTACCACGAAACATTATGAAGGTTGATGATTATCTACAGTGACATCGCATTTCTACACAATAGACTCCCTTAAATATATAGACTCTGAAAAGGACCGCCTGATAGACTAGTGGTTCTAAAATTAGACTGACCCAAAATGTTAATTACTCTCCTAAAGCGAGCTTAATTTCCAGCCCTGAATGTAGAGATGGAGACATTAATTTTATTTTTACATAATGCATGTTATTATTACATTTTCATCCCAAAAAAATACCCCAAAATGTGTAAGTTATTAAAAAATGCGGCGAAATGTATTACATTTTGTGTTAAAGCTGTTTATTACAAAATTATTGTTATTGCATTATTACGGGAAAAGTTATTACATTTTGGAGTTATTACATAATGCAGTGTTATTACATAATAATAATTACATGGTGTCAATTCATTCTCTTTAGGAGTTGAATCGTTTGAATCTAGAATCGTCCAATGGAAAACTGACTGATTCGTCAGTTTCCTACATCGATTCCTCCCTCATCTCCCCGGATCCTGGCTCCCTATTGGCCAATACAGTTTCCATGGGCTCGGCTGGCTCCCTATTGGCCAAACAGAACAAACCCAAGAGTGGGCGGAGCCTGCTGGGAGGGCCTGCTGCACTTAGTCCACTAACACCAAGGTACACTCCTAAAACACACTATACATGTGTGATACTACCCATATATTGCATCATGGCACTTATTCAATTGTATGTGTGAAGTTTCGGGATCCTGCCCCTGGAGCCGAGCCCAGGAGACCCCACATACCTGCAGAACTACTCTGGACCACTGGACTCTCAGACTGGTCCCAGTAAAAAGGTACAATATAAACGCACGGTAAACAGCCGTACACTATACACGTTGACCATTCTTTTTCATGTCATTATGCTGTGTCATTATACTGTGGGCCACTAGAGGGAGATATAATTTTGACAGTGGACCTAAAACTGTAGACCCCAGACTTTACTCTTTTCCAGTAGACTAATGGACTAGGAGTATGACCAATCAGGACCAGGCTTTACAAACTCTAATGCTAAATTAACTCTGTGTGTGTGTGTGTGTGTGTGTGTGTGTGTGTGTGTGTGTTGGGTTTATGTACTAGTCTGTGTCTAGGGCGAAGGTTTTTTCTCAGAGTGGAAACAGGGAGGTACTGCCCCTCCCCTTCAACCAGACCTCTGCCCCCCACAGCAGGTAATTATGGGATTATACTGGCTGAGATCATTGTGAGAATATCGGTGAACAATCTTGTTGCATAGCACCTAGGACTATGGCAGAGGTATGACGCCATGTGATTTGCTGCAAATGTTGGGAGCATTTGGCATATCTGGCACTTTTCCGGGTCATCTCTGCATATTTTCAGAGCTATTCCAGTTGCCACTACTGTCTAGCAACTCACCCGTGTGTCTGTTTATGTCAGTACCAGTCCTCAGGTGCTCAGTCCTACTTTGGCTGCTCCTCCGAACATCCAGCCCCGACGTAGCTCACGCCTGTTCACCAGTGCCAGCTCCACGGCCAAGGTATGCATATGATATCACGTCACAGCACCCATGTCAGTAGATTGTGTTTACACCAAGCCCCCAGGAGCGGCGAGCGGGACTTGCTCCCTGGCTGGTATGGTGGCCAACGCTGGTACTGCAGCCAAAAGCCTATTTCCCATTGATGGTGGTTATAAAACATGGCCTAAAACGTTTATAAACGTTCCTCGAACGCCACACTCGTGTGTAAAAACTATTTGTTAGATTATGAAATGTAATGTGAGTGAGTCAGGTTTTTTCTTTGGAAGTCACCTAGAGCCCAAGTCCGAACGCACGGATGTCGGGAGAAGCATTCTCCTCTTCATGTGCTGGCTGAGCAGGTTTCATTGAAACTAATAGCCGCGATTTTTTAAGTGCCGTATCCAGTTCTTATAATACATCCATGGTTTATACCAGCTGCGGTTACGCATAGAAGCCTATAGCCTAAGTAGCCTATACTAGTATTTTGTGGAGGCAAAATCAAGCCATTAGAAGGCTTTGCAAAACATTTACTTTACACAAAATGATTAAATTAGGATATCACTTATGTAGCTGATTTCTTCGTCATACATTTTGGCCAAGAGTATTTGTATTTGTCAGACAACTTCAGTTTATATTGGCTGATTGCATTCTGATTGTGTGTGTGTGTGTGTGTTTTTTTTTTTTCTGCACGTGTGTGTGTGTGGGTGTGTGTAGGAAAACAGTAAAAAACTAAAGATGAAGTTCCCCACCAAGATTCCCAACAGGAAGACTAAGTGTAAAACAGCCAAGTCGTCCAACCTCAACGACAGCCTGGACATCCTCAAACTGGACTCTGACAAAACTGGTTCTCCTCAGTACCAGTATCAGTCCCAGTCCCAGCAGAGAGCTGCCACAGGTACTCCCACTGATACTGCTGTAATACCGCTAATAATACTACTTAGTATTGCTGCTGGTGCCACTACTTCTTCATGTGACTTTTAATTAAATGTATCATTGTTTCTACTAACTACTACTGTTTGCATCTCAGATGGCATTCTAGGGTTGCTAAGAGATCTCGGCCGTGGTTACCAGGCGCTGTGCTCCTACAACTGTCGAGAAGCCATCAACATACTGACGTCACTTCCTTCTCACCACTACAACACTGGCTGGGTGTTGACACACATTGGAAGGGCTTACTTTGAACTGGCTGAATACACACAGGTAATACACACACACAGACAATCTTTTTCAAGGAATTCTGGGACAGTATCTTGTTGTCTTTTGAGTTGTTCCTATTATGTGGACTTATACATGACACAGGGACTTAAGTGGATGGTTACCTAATTACGCTAGTTTCTCTGCTGCTTGATTGGCTGAAGAAACATGCTTCCTACATCTAGTCCTAGTTATGCCAGGTTGTGTTGCAGTCCAGTAGGAAGTCCACAGCATGTACCAAAATCGGTTTTATGAATCGGACCGTTGATAAATGGAAAAATAATTGTTGAGCTCAGTTTGATGGTCTGCCGTACCACCCTGAGCTCCCTCTCGCACCTTTTTGTGAAACATCATTTGTGGCTCTCCAGGCGGAGCGTATGTTCAGTGAGGTTCGCAGGATCGAGTCGTACCGCGTAGAGGGGATGGAGATCTACTCCACCACCCTGTGGCACCTTCAGAAGGATGTGGCGCTTTCTGCTCTGTCTAAAGACCTGACCGACATGGACCGCAACTCCCCCGAGGTACCGGCTGCACCCTTCGACGGTACAGCCACTAAACCGCCTGTGGTGCTGGTGTTTACTGTGGTCTGTCTGCTTTTTTCCAGGCATGGTGTGTAGCAGGGAATTGTTTTAGTCTGCAGCGAGAGCATGACATCGCCATCAAGTTTTTCCAGAGAGCTATCCAGGTAAACGCACACACACCGGTAGACTACAAACGGGTTAACACTAATTATATAAGGTCTGTTGTTAAAAGCTCTAAAGTCCAGTTGGTTAACCCTCTAAGCGACGTGCGTCTTACTGAATAAAACAGACGATAGATCACAGTACATTGGCAAATCTCATTCTTACTCTCTACCACTAGATGGCAGACACCCAGTTCTTTGATTCAAGCCCGGATTTACCTCCTCTTCCTCTTGAAAGTCATCGAGGAAGTAGAGTAGAAAAGTGTGGATGGCTGCAGTAACGCGGAAGCGGTTTAGTCATTGTATTCGAGTCAATTGAAGCAGAAACACGCCAAATTGGGAATAAAAAGTTCACGCGGGAACAAATGTTGGAGAAGTTATTTGCTGATTCTCAAGGAGAAAATCTACCTTTTTTAAAATGACGATCGGCAAAATAGCGGCTCTGGCGGGGACGCATTGTCGTTTTGACGAGAGTGTCCAACGGCGTTTGTTTTGACCCTTTGCCCAGCAGAGTTGGGGATGACGGGGGTAAACGTGGTTGTTGTGTTCGTAGGAGAGCAGGTGGATGTGGTAGAGGCAGCAGGGGTGGTCTAAATAGCGCTGGGAATGGCGATGATTATGGCGGTTGGGTTCATTTGAGAAATTAGGAAGTGGATCAGGAATGGATCAAGCATTTTAAAGAGCCTGTTGGGTATTAAGGACTCTGAGATTTATCAAATTCTAAACCCATAGATTTTCTCTCCCTGTTTCTGATTGATGATTTCTGGAACCTGATTACAAACTAAACAAACAGATATGCTAATCAGTTTTTAGGCTCTGAGCAGCTAAAACCCAAGTCCAGATTTCATGAGTGCTATGATGTTTCTGCCCTGAGATGAAAGCCTTCCTGTCACTGCATTTGTGCATGGGACTGGTAGAATAGTCAGATTATTGGGTGGCATTTTTTCCAATTTATACACCTGGATTGCATACACCAATTATACAAAGTGTCTAACTATGCTGTCATCTCTACATGGGAACTCGTGTGTTTAGAAAAGAATCAGAACAGAACAAACGGCAACAGGTTTCCGAGATATAAACAGACCTGTGTGTGTGTTGACAGGTACAATAGCTTGATGGGAGGATGAAAACCT
>JAOEHI010050946.1:0-19734 GCA_025447815.1 Percopsis transmontana | reverse complement strand
TCTCTCTCTCTCTCTCTCTCTCTCTCTCTCTCTCTCTCTCTCTCTCTCTCTCTCTCTCTCTCTCTCTCTCTCAACTTACCAACTCATTCTCTCTCTCTCTCTCTGCACCTGACTTTAACTTCTCACCTACCGGCCCATGCACCAATTCTTCCTCAGTGAATCACACACTTTCTGGTGGTGTCATCAGATTTCCCTTGTTTCCTCCACTCGCGCCACCCCACCTTTGGATCCTCTCTTCATCTCTCCTCCTGCCTTCCTCCCTTCTTCTCGTCTATCCCCATTTGCACTCACACTCTCATTGCTCCTATGAAAGCATTTACATGCTCAGGGGAGACTGGGGGATTAATGCATCTCCCTCCATCACTTTTCCTCTATCTAGAGCTATCTACAGACCTTTGTGGAGATCTTTAGTGAAGGAACAAAATTTAGTTTAGGTTCATTTGCATTTCAAAGCTGCTTAGGATAGATTGTTAATGTAAAATATAACCAATGCTATTATTACAGTAATAGAATTGATCCTAAATGGAATTGGTTCTGAAGTCCCAGTGAAACCAACAGCATAATTTTTATTTGCCAATACGCGTACAGTATATAGTAGTACTGTATAGTACAGTACTGTGGAACAGTGTCACAAGGCATGTGTATCAGGAAAAGTGACTAGGATAGCAGACACTAATTCCAGCCTTGCCACCAGGAGCAAAGCTGTGCCTGAAGTGATTTTTGAGTAAAAAATATATATAAAATAAATAAACAAAAATTCTACAGTAGATTTGTAGAAAATAATCCTACATCAAGCAAATAGAAAATAATATAATAAAATAATCCAAAAATAAAGCTTTCAACAACATACAGTTCAGTTTCTGTTAGTGACCAGAGAGGCCGCCAATGTCAATGTGGTACACTTTACAGTTTTCCTCTGAAATGAAATGCATTTTGGTGCCTATGCAACTGGCAAAAATTGTATGGACACTCATTTCCTCTTCTTTTTCTTTTTAATTTAATTTTATTTTTCTCTGTTTAATCCTTCCATCCTGTTGCCATGGTAGTGGGGCCTAAAACCAGTGTAATGTAACCTAGTTACTGGAATTGGTAGACCATTAACTGGAAAGAGAGACGGAAAGAGAGTTACAGAGAGAAAGAGGAAATTTGTGCAACTAAAAGGGTAAATCCAACTAAAACCTGTTAACTTTCTAACATAATTATTTCTTTTGTAAAGCTAAATGTGCCATGCGTATTCAATTAAGTCCCATCTTTCTGCTCTTCTGTTCTCTTCTATTGGCTTAATATTGTTTTCAATAAATGTTGGCTTTTTTATTTGTATATGTTACATGTTAAATATTATATTGATATCATATCATATTTAATGTTCTTGGTGACAAAATATAACAATGTTTTCCTTAAGTCAGGGTAGGTATAGAGCTAATTTGCTGAAAGACACCTTTGCATTTTGATCTTAAATTTGCTTTATTCATTCTCCTCTCCTCTCCTCTCCTCTCCTCTCCTGTCCTGTCTTGTCCTGTCCTCTCCACTCCTCTCCATTCCTGTGTTGTTTTGGTTCTAATTTTACTCTTGTCTCTCCAGAAGGCTGAAACCAAGTGTTCATCTTCAGTGTGGATTCTGGTGTAACTGTTTTCTGCAGGCTAAGGGTTATCGTTCACATATTCAGGCCTTCTTGGAAAGGTTCACCTTAATTGGACATTTTACTGTCCTAAACTGGAATTTGCTGGATTAAGTCAATCCATGATAAAGGCGTGTTTTTAAGAAGTTTAACATACTATCTTTCTTTCTTTTTCTGTGACCCTACCGTCTCTCTCTCTCTGTTGCTCTCTTTTTCCTTCTTTCTTTCTGTCTTTTCCTTTTTCTCTTTTAACCCATATTAGCTTGTTAATACAGATAGATTCTCTACCACGAAGACTGTTGTGTTAATAGATATTGAAGAACAGTTTGGTAGCTTCTTGAATATGAATTTGAGCCTGGAGTCAGACATCAAGGCAGGGCACTGCAACTTCTTTGGCATGTCCAAATGTCTCTCTGGTGTACATTTTGTGATTTTGTGAAAACACATTAAGATGAAATGATTGGACCAGCATTGTAGACAACTGCTTTTGGGTAACAATGGAGGCCAACGGATAATTGCAAATTCCGTTAATTTAAATGTAGCAATCAAACAGTCAATCAATACTTTATGCTGAAGGTTCAGAGAGTGGACTTTTTTTTACTAAGGAATCACTTTAAACATAGAAGAAAAGAGCAATTAGAAGCCACTGAACCTACAGTATAGGGCAAATAATGAAAATCAAATGATTCTGTAAAAGTGTGTGTTGATGCTGCCTGTGAAAGCTAAGATATGGCTATATACAAATTATTATTATAATATCTACAGTATACTGTACAGTTTTTTTGAAGCATTTAGCATCCAAATCTAACCCCTCTTTCCCCCTACATTTTTATTATTTGAGAATCTATTCCCATCTATGCCCTGTGTCCTAGTGATCTACTGCCCGCCTCTAACAGAACAGTACCTAAGCAAACAGACGGTAATTACTCTGAGCCCCAGGGCCAGACGTCCGATAGTAGATAGCGTAGAAAGGGCCCTATCCCTTGACAGGCAGCGTGCTGGAAGCATAGAGGCAGTGTGCTGGGAATAGGGCCTGTCATTCCCGTCAGGGAAGGGGGAGAGGGGGAGGAAGGTGGAAGAGGGGGAATTACTTCTTCATTTTCATTTGTTTTTCAGATACCTTTGTTCTTAGAAAACAACGCTGGATATATGGAAAATGTATTAAAACACAACATTAGATTAATATATAACAAGATAATGAAATGCAAAAATAAAAAATAAATAGACAATCTAAACTATTACTAGGTGAACTGAGACTGAGACCACCCAGACTCCCTCTATGGAGCATGTTAGAAGTGTCAGCACCATCCCACTCACGTCACAGAAACCTTCAAAGTTCCCTCCTTTCAAGGCTGATCTCAACAGAACAGCTATAATCTCTTTGACTTTCATTTACAATATGCTTCTACCACACTGTGAATGTCTATGTCCTTACCGTAAATGACGTTTTTACTTTAAACCTGCTTCAAAGTCTGAACGAACCAATTGGTATGGAAACTGTTTCATTTCTACTTCAAGTCGAGTATGCTGTTGAGGGGCATACTCGACTTGAAGGCTTTGCTTTCTGCCTGAATTAGTTCCATTATTTTTGTGTGTTTTCCCAGTGACACTGGTCTTAACTAATTTCTCCCCTTTTTCCCCCCTCATTTCTCTCTGTATGGCTCTCTCTTTGACTCCCCAGGCTGTTTGTCATCCAAGGCGGAGGACAGGCTATTTCGAAAGCTCTTCAGAAGGTACAACCAGTTCATCAGACCAGTAGAGAATGTCTCTGACCCAGTCACTGTTGAGTTTGAAGTGTCTATCTCACAGCTGGTCAAAGTGGTAAGACATGAGAGCACATATACACACACACATGCACACGCACATGCACACCCACACGTATGCACACACCCACACAGTCATTGTGTCTTATAAAATCATGCAATGCTTTGTGAGTAATGCACATGTAATGTGCATGAGTAATATGAATCTTCCTAAAACATCTTTTACAATGGTTATACTTTGGGGTATGTAAAGATATTTGCGTGTACTAAGAGAATTAGAATTCAATTTTCAAAAATCGGACATGGTGAGTACAGCCATTTACAATGCATTTGCAGTTTTTTGTGTGCACACGTTATGTTTGTTACTGTATATCTATGTATGTTTAAGTGTGCACATACGTACAGTATTAAAAAGCTTGTTCATTTCACGTAATGGGTTCAGCGGAGTGTGACATCACTGCTGTGTGGTTCATGACCCTATCTTCTCTTATTAACTGACTCACTGCTTACCCAGTCTATATAAAGGACAAGAATTAGATGTGGATGAGTTGTATTAACATAATTTTATCTTGCTTTCATCACATGTTGTTGTTTAATATTTAATTGTTTCATATTTTTGTACATTATTTTATGACAGTAAATGAACATTGAACACATATAATCTAATGAAAAAACAAATAAACAAAGGAACGAATGAACGAATGCACAAAGGAATTAAGAATGAATGGCAAATTTTAACAGGGGTGGTTAAATTGACCCATTCGGACATCAAGCCCCAAACACACACACACACACACACACACACACACCACTGAAGGTTAACAAGCCTTTCTATCCTCTCTACAGGATGAAGTTAATCAGATCATGGAGACAAATCTATGGCTCAGACACGTAAGTATGTCAACACACACGCAAACACTCACTTGTGCCTATTGGCTTTGTCTGTCTGTGACCTCCAGGGGTTAGGTACAGAGGAGGTATGAAGATAGAGGATGCAGGGATGGCTGCTGTTTGAGTATTGTGTGATGTATCACCCACTGTGTGCGTATGTATGTGCGTCCGTGTACTGCATATGTGGATGAGTCAGAGGGAGACAGATCCAGCGGACAGAAATCAGCAACAGTTCAGATATATGTGAATACATCCACTCTAGCCAATGTTAACATTAGGATCACCAGCGGTATATCAGATCTATACCCTGAACCCATAACCTCACTTTAGCAGACACAATGCTGTCCCCACGGTTGCTGGTTGTTCACGGTTTTATTTCCACAGGTAAGGTACTTCCACCAGTCAGTTTGCATATATCACTTAAACGCAGGACTTAAACACTGCCTGCTTTAATTGTTATGCCTAGCAGGATTGTTGGTTGATCCCTGCGTGTCTTTCCGACAGTCCTCTGGCTTCTGGCATCCCCTTTTGAGCTGTGCTCCCTCCTCGCTTAAAAGGGAGACAGGTGATTAATGGTTGATCACACCTGTCCCCCAGTCCCGTGAACCACACCCCCAGACATTCCCTCCCACACACAGACAGGGCTAAACCACGGCCACACTCCCACACTCACACAGCTACGCTCTTCTCCCACTGGTACGTTTAAAATATTGTTCTTGACGTATATGCCTCTATTTCATGTGTATTTTCAGTTTTATTCGGTCTTTGTGTGACATGATAAACATCACTGACTGATTTTGACTGAAGTTGGGGGTCAGCACAGCATATCCAAGATGCGGTGGGACTCGTGTGTTAACAAGAAAACTGTAATTTTAACAAATCCTTAGTGTTGAGAAGTTGTGTCAACAACACTATCCTGCTGTAATCCTGCTGTTGCCGTAGATGGTCTGCTTGTGCACTTTCACTTCACGCACGAGCAGATTTGTTTCTTCTCTAGCTAAACATTCTTTCTTACTACTTGGCAAATGTGCCTTTATAATAGCAATCCGCCAAGGGGCAAGCACACCTGGCTCTTAAAGGGAATGGGAGATGACACTGATTGGTTTATATGTTACGCCAAAAACACCCATGAATAATTAAGGGACGTACAACCCTTTAGAACCAACCGCCTAGTGCTGCAACCATTTTTTCCACCGTTAAACTAGCAAAATTAGATTTGGACATGGCCCATATGCAATTGGGATATGTGCTTTAGACCTAAAAAAGAGTTTGTGGTGCTGGTGCTGGGGTTCAGGGTTAGCACATGTAGTCCATCATGCAGTTATCTGCCTCGACCTCAAATTTTTTTTTTAATATACTGTATACATACAACTAACAAATTCCCAAATCACAAAGGAGAGTGATTGTGTTTCCTCCCATCTGGCTATAAATAATGTTTAGTGTAAAATATATATTTAGGTATTTTTTCCCTAATATTACCATTACCATGCTAGTAGCATCAACTGAACACACCACAGTGATGTCAAACCCATTTCTGTTTTTGGCAGATCTTAAATTTATAAGCTCAAGTAAGATTTGCCCTGTTTTCTCTCTACTAATATCCCTCAGGCAAACTGGTCTGACAATTATATATATATATATATGTGTGTGTGTGTGTGTGTGTGTGTGTGTGTGTGTGTGTGTGTGTTATTTCTTTATTTACCCTGCCTCTAAATGACAGACATCCCACGTATTATTGATGAGAAATCCTTCCTCTGTTTTAAGTATGAAAGACATGTTGCCTTCTGCCAACTTCTCCCTCTTTGTGTCTCTCTGTGTCTTCTTACCTGTCCCTCTGTGTTTCTCATTAATCTGCCAAAAGAAGAGCGATGCTTCTTAAGTAAGCCTGCGGCGACACCCTATTTTAGATGTTTTGAATCAGCAGGCGTCGCAGAGTTTCTCTACATAACTTTGAATCATTCATGCTTCGTCACATTCGCCAGTCGTTGATGGCAGCAAACCCTCCCAGCTCTGTAAATAGGCAGGTAAATAGGTTTCTTTTATGATAGGGATTCAAAAGGAGAAACTGAAAATGTTTCAGTGACCGCGTGGGCATGACTGGAGTTCATTAGCCATCAAAAGCCAAAGGAGGACCTGATGTCTGATTGGTGTTTTGTGAGCAATAAACCATGCATACAATCTTATCAGGTTATCACATCTCCAGCCAATCATACTGTACACTCACTGGGTAGCTAAATAGGAAAGCCAGTGTAGCATGAAGTGGTAAATTAAATAGCTCCTATAATTACGGTGGATTAATTTGCCTTGCTAATAAATTAATTCATCGTGAATGACATGAAAATAGCCAATACTGTACCAATTTGAAATCATGACCTCAGGTACTGTATGTTAACAGAGAAGCAGGTGTACTTTTTAGGCTTTTAGTACCCCTGAATGTCTAAATACAATTATTTATTAATCCCAATCGTGTTATGTATTCTTACTAAGCTAATGCTGGTGTCATGCCAGAAAACACATTTTATGACATACAGTATAATGACCGTCTCTTGAGTCTTTTATGTACCACTTTGTACCACTCAAGTACAACACAAGCATTCAATATGTGGCATACAAGCTTAGTAGTAGAATGGACGGTTGAGGAAGACTGTCCTTCAACTCGAAGGTCCAGGTTCGAGGCCCTGTGACCGCAAGCATCACATAATCTGTCAGAGCTCCACAACCCATGTGGAGATGATGGGTTAGTTCTAATAATATGGATAGTATTAAGAAGTATTATTATTATAATTAATAGAGAACTTTGGGTGTTTGACTGCCAAATCTGATTCTGCATGCTATCCATATGTACAGGAAGTCTCCTGTGTGTCCCATGACATGCAGGTTAGACTAATCAAAGACCGAACTGCCAGTGGGTGTGAATGGTGCGGTTACAGTTCCATGTGTCTACTTCCAGATCTGGAATGACTACAAGTTGCGGTGGGTGCCAATGGACTTCGATGGAATTGAGTTCATCAGAGTTCCATCGAACAAGATCTGGAGACCGGACATTGTGCTCTACAACAAGTAAGTCTTGGCTTTTTCTCTTCTGTCACAATCACTGTCATCATTTGCATTGTCGTCACTATTATTTCTTAGAATTCTTAGCAAAATTACCTTGAATATCACTTGAGTTACATGGCGGTTGTTACACAGACTATATATGAATTGCCTATTATTAGTGCAGAAAAATTTACATGGGCCATTTTCTCATTTACAATTCTTTTCACTTCAATTCATCTAATATTGGATATTCTGTCTGACTTACAATAGTGGCTCACGACAAATGTCAATGATAATCATGGGGGTTTTGTATTTCACAATGGAGAGCAAATTTGGTTTTCATTGTCCACTATCATTTAGACTTAATACTCTCTTTCATGACCATGCCTCTGTTGTCCTCTCCTTCATATTCTCTTTGCCCTGGTATCTTCTTCCCCTCTCTTTATCCGCTGACCCCTATTCCAATCCCACACATGCTCCTGCCATTCATATTCTCCTCACGTCTTCACTTCACTCTATGTCGTCCCTTCAATGCCTTTCACCAACGTTCATAAAAATGTACCTGTGTGCTCCAACATGAATGTACACACACATGCACACACACACACTACCGTGACACAGTGCTGTAGGCGATTTCCTGGTGGAGGATAAGACCAAGGCTCTGCTGAAGTTTGACGGCACTATCACCTGGGTTCCTCCTGCCATCTTTAAATCATCCTGCCCTATGGACATCACCTATTTCCCATTCGACTATCAGAACTGCTCCATGAAGTTTGGCTCTTGGACATATGACAAGGCCAAAATCGACCTTGTACTTATCGGATCCAAGGTTAGTGACTTAGTAGTAGTGAGTTAAAATAGCTACTTTATCATCAGACACAAACTAACTGATTTATTACAGTAAGCACTAAGAAGATCACTCTTGGAGTAAAGAAAGCAGAAAAGTGGGAAGTGGAGTGGGGAAAAAGCTTACCTCTTTTATTTAAGTGTTGTACTTTATTTGGCCAGTTTTTTTTCCATAAGAAATAATGTCACCAGAATAGCAAGTGGGACAGAATCAGTGCTAGTTTCTTCCTCACAACCAGGCACCAATCATTCTTAAGTTGAAATTTGCATCAGCCCACCCATATCCGCAGTCTTCTTTACATAGGCATTCACTATGCAGTAGCAGTTTTCAAATTGGCCAGTGGTTCATTAATATGAAGAAACGTCTTCAAAACTGAATGTTCTTTTCTTGGTATGAGAGAAGACCTATAATATAAATAAATTAAAATATGTCCAGTTTTGGTCAAAAGGAAATCAAAGATGTGTTTCTTAGACATCAGGGAATCATTTATAATTGGCAAACTGAGTAAAATGCACCCCCTTTAAAGTGGAATCATTATAATCCAAATGTTCTCATCTTCCATCGAGGTGAACCTCAAAGACTTCTGGGAGAGTGGCGAGTGGGAGATCATCGACGCCCCAGGCTACAAGCACGACATCAAGTACAACTGCTGCGAGGAGATCTACCCGGACATCACCTACTCCTTCTACATCCGCCGCCTGCCCCTCTTCTACACCATCAACCTCATCATCCCCTGCCTCCTCATCTCCTTCCTCACGGTGCTGGTCTTCTACCTCCCGTCCGACTGTGGAGAGAAGGTCACGCTCTGTATCTCCGTCCTGCTCTCCCTCACTGTGTTCCTGCTGGTCATCACCGAGACCATCCCCTCCACCTCCCTCGTCATCCCGCTCATCGGCGAGTACCTACTCTTCACCATGATCTTCGTCACGCTCAGCATCGTCATTACCGTCTTCGTGCTCAACGTGCACTACCGCACGCCCGTCACCCACACCATGCCGGACTGGGTGCGCTCGGTCTTCCTCAGGGTGCTGCCGCGGATCATGCTGATGAAGAGGCCCGTGGACCAGGAGGGCGGGGCCGGAGGGGGGGGCAGCAGTGGGGAGGCAGGCGGAGCGGGAGGGGGAGGAGGAGGCGGAGGTGGAGGAGGGAAAGGAGGGAAGAAGAAGAGCCTGGCACAGGTGAGTATGCCTTTGTGGGACTACGTGGTAACATATCTATATGTAGAGATAACTAGGTCTTAACCAGGTCTTATAAGTCTCTAGATAAGATCTAGATGGGTTACTATAGTACCACATTTAGGTCTTGTCTAACTGCTGATGGAATTAGCAACTAATGTAGCTCTTAGTAGTAGTAGTACTGACTGCTGATGTAACGTCTAATTTAAAGCAGTGTGCAATGTGAGGGTTGTTGAATGTTCAACACTTAACACAGTGGATGGAAGCGATAGGGTGGATGTAGGACAAGTTAGTGACAAGTCCTGTTACAACACAAAGATCAGTGTGGGTTAGCTAAGGTCAGCTAACTGGACCTGTGCCCAGAACATGGTTGGTTCATTTTTGATTAAATTAAAGCTGAGCCATTTTTTTCCATGTGAAATGTAGGCCTGTGCAGCCCTTTTAGACTGTATTGTGATTAAGGGCTGTATAAATGAACTTCCCTTGATTCGAATCTGAAATACAGTTGAATCTACATCTGGCCGTGGTTCCCAACAGGTTGGAGGCAGCACTCTTAACTGTCTGGAGTTTGGGGACAACAGCGATGGCTGTGCTGGGAAGAAATGTCCCTGTCCCTGCCAGCATGGGAAGGAGGGACCCGAGACTGCGGACCCTGGAAAGCTGACTCGCCAAGTGAGTTCTCAGAGTCTGAACGCGGTGGTGGCCTTCTCTGTGGTGTCGCCCGAGATCAAACAGGCCATTGAGAGTGTCAAGTACATTGCTGAGAACATGAAGAGTCGCAACAAGGCCAAGGAGGTGAGTGATTGGGATCTTCGCTGTGGCTGACTGCTCTGAATGTCACTGCATAATGGGAGTAAGGGTAACAGCCATCTCATAAAATAGGCTCTTTTAAAAGAAGCGAAGGAAAGCACAATTACTGTCATCAGATATGCTCTGGCACACACGAGTACAACAGGTGACACCAGCACACACACCTAGTGAATAAATGGCTCTTTTATAAAACATTGAAGCAAAGTAATAAAAACACTACTGTAAAAACATAAAAAAGTACATGCAGGCTATAAGAAAAGGTATTTTATATACCAACAGGTTTTACTCCTCAAAAAGCTACTATTATTATTATTATTATTTATTTTTTTAATGTAGAATAAATCATCATGAAGATACGATATATGATAGTGTAAGCTTAATAAATGTATGTCTACACCAAGAAAAGCATTACAATAAACAATTATGTGTATAGACATTAATTGTACAATAAGGGTATACTGTATATATAAACTATTATTGTTTTACTTTACATTACATTGGTCAGGTGAGTCCGACAGTACAACATATCACTTAATTGTGATGTTTATGTTTATCTCCAATACATTATGTAAAAGCCTTCAAACGTGCAAATGGATATTTGCAAAATATATATGCTGTGACTAGGCATTGTTGCATCCTAATTCCCTCCTCAGATAGTTTGTGTTACTGTTTGAGTAAGTTAGACCCAAACAATTTCAGGACAGAGCTCTCACCGCTTTTGATCTGACACTATAAATACAGTGAGGAACTCTCACAGAGAGAAGCAACCTTTGATATGTAAAACCCTTGACTCAATCAGCTTTGTCAATGTGCCTGTCGCTTCGTTTGACACTGTGGTTGAATGTCATTATCATAATAATTTCCCCCTGGCGTAAACCATGTGTCAGTTATGTGCGAGCTTTCAAATAACTCTCTAGTGTTTTCTTCCTTCTTCGTTATTTATGTCTATTTTCTTTCCCTTTGTCATCACTGCGTAATCTGGCCTACCCAACCTGCCTCTCTCCAACCCCCACACATCAATTGTTTCTCTTTCTTTTCTAACCCCATAAACACATCTCCACGACCTTTTCACCTTTACCTTATTCTGTCTTATCATCTCACTCCAACTCTTTGTCCACAGGTGGAGGACGACTGGAAGTATGTTGCCATGGTGATTGATAGAATCTTCCTCTGGGTTTTTGTGACAGTGTGCATCCTTGGAACTGTAGGCCTGTTCTTTCAGCCTCTCATTGGCTTTGTCTCTTAACCGAACATCATTCAGGGCTCACTGCTGCCCCATATCACCAATCATGATTAAGTTTTAAACTCTCAAGTCTTTAATCTACCAATTAGAGATGGGCTTTCAAAGTTCCTGTCCTAAAACACTATTTATTGTGTGGCGCTATTGGTACCTTCCTTTCGCTAAAACACCAAGACATTCAGTCTGGGCTGCCAATTCTTAAATAAGTGTGTTAGTGCTTGGCAGTGATTGAATATAGACTTATGTAATAGTTATTTAGGACTGGAACCTGTAAAGCAGATGTTAATGAACTTGGAACTTTCCACTTCAAGTAGAAATGGCTACAGCTCACAACACAATGAACACAGTGAATTGTGAGGGGCAAAGGAATATTCCCCATGTGCTGACTGACGACTGTCACACCCAATCTTCAATCCGATTAATCAAGCTGCTCACTGTCATGGCCAATCACAGTTGTTGCTTTTTTTGGTATCATTTCTGATTAGGGCTCAGATTCCTGTAGTGTATGTTGGTGTGTGTAAGACACCAGGGCTCACTGTTTTTTTTGTAATTAAGATCTGTTATTTCTGAATGTTCTGTTGATTAATGTTCCACATGGTAATTGGTTGGCCTAGTAAATATAGGCGTAAATGGGACTTGAATGGTCGCTCTTTGAATGGCGCTATAGTTATTAATCCATCAGAGAATTCTATCATCCAATTCCATGCCTATTAATTTGTGATTTTTTTTCATCACTTTTTAATTAGCTATCTGGCATAGACATGCTATAAAATACACACGTGCATGACAGGATTGCTTGTCCACGGAACTATTGTTCTTCTTTATCATCTTCTGAAAGATAAATACTTAATTTATTGAGTTTGATTTAGCAATATTCTTTGAAATTAGGCTTTGATAAGTTTACATTTGTAATGCACCTAACACTAAGGAGAACGCAAAATGATTTCTATGAATCATGTTATGTCTTTCTTTTTTCTGTCTGCCTTTGAATTAAAAATAAATGCAATATTTGATCAATTAAAGGGACTAATATTTGTAGTCCTTTGTCAAGGTATTGTAATACACTGCGACCCAACTGATCCATCTCATGAAGGTAGGAAGACCTTAGTATCCAAACCATCATTTGATCCACATTTCCGGACTAAGCTTAATACATGCCACATTGTATTTAATCGTAAAGGTCTTATTAGGGGTCAAAGCAGTGTAGTTGCTGGAGTGTTAAGTGTGAGGGCATTGTGAGACACAAAGACACCAAACATGGTAGGTAGGTCCCATGTGTGAACCACACTACTCTACTCTACTCTACATTATAGCACTATAGTACATTATAGCACCACCTATAATGCTATATTGTATGATTTTACTTTTTTTTCTTAAAACCTAAAAATTGTTTGTGATACCATCAAAAAAATTTCATTTTACAGATAATCTAAAACATTTATCTGATCCTCACAATATTTTTTTTCTGAATCATCGACTGATCTACTGACAAAAATGTATTTAAAGAAAGTTGATAGTCCAGTTTGGCTGGGTGGTCCATATTGACAAAATTAATTATGTTTTGCAAACACAATGTCTGTTTTTCACAAAACTTAGTGCACATAGTCAACAGGACATACTTAAGGTGTTCCCAAACCTTTGTGCAAGCCCCCTTTAAGGCCGCTAAAAAGTTAACCACTTACTCAAGGAAGTTCAAATGTGGTTCTGATTGGACATGTGTGTTAACTTTTCCTAAAATTATATTTGTACTAATCAACAAATATGGATGTCCACTACTGAATACAATTCTGCAGACCATTATTACCATTGTCAATACAGAATCTGATGTCACTAGAGCACATGATGCTTTAGCATGTCTTTCCCCAAAGAGTTCAATCCATAAATGATCACCTATAACCACTGTTGTACAGTATATGTTGCACATATACTGTACGTGACAGCTATATTTTATCAGTATGCTTGTTAGGCGCCATATATATTGTAAGTATATGAAAGAAAAGCAATATCCCCTTTGGAACCCTGTCTATAGTTTACATCTAATTATAACCAAACGAAGTAAAAAGCTCTGCAATTGCCTTTTTTTCATCTCCCTATACTGATAGCAGTCCAGCCAATTTAACGTAGCATGCCAAACACAATTAGGCCAGATGAAAGATGAAAGAACTCTTAAGGCAAGTCGAGCACCATAACATACTATACAAAATGGACTGTCTTCTTAATAGAGGTCAAAAAGAAAATGGAATGTCAAGCAGAACTGGAATTACATTCTCTGCTGCAATTCATGTTCATGCAATTCTATGGTATTTGCCAAGAGGAACTGAGCTCAGTCCTATATGAGACATTGTGCAGCGTATTAGATCATCTCACATGACTTAACAGTATAGAGTAATGACAATGGGAAGTCACAAACACAGCAATCAGAGCTGCCAAGGATTTGCAAATGTATTTGGGGAATACACCCGATAAGTAAGATTTAATGCAACATGAAAATACAAGAAATTGAGCGAGCTGGTGGCAAAGAAGAACATGTTATGACATGTAACTTAAGGAAACAAAATATAGAATCATAGAGCCCTAGATTCCCGGTCAAGGCTGAGGCGCACAGCGCAAGTCGACCTAAGGTGTGGCCAATACTTCTAATTATATAATGGCAGTAAGCAGGCGCAACTGCAGCACAGTTGTAAAAGGGTTGGATTGACACCAAACTAGCATTGTACCACCTGATTTTGACTTACACACCCTCTACTGCACCCAAACGCCCATTTCGGCGCAAGCAATGTCATGGCGCACCAGGAAATTAGCAAACAGCAAAAAACCAACTTGAAATGACCAACGACAAACGAAATTGTCATAACATCTGCGATAGCGCTACCGCCGGCCTTGCACCGTCCGGAAACTAGAGTCCTTAATGTTTTAGCTGTTTAAACAAGAGTTTTCCATAGCTAATGTTTTAGAGAATGATCTCTTTATCAATTTTTTCAACATGCAATAACATGCAATGCAAAATCCTATTCCCTTTAAGAGCCAGGTGCACTTGCAGTTTGGTGGATTGCTATTATAATGGAACATTTGCCTAGCCTGGTACAACCAGACCCAAATTTGGCCAATTTCGATTAGAGATTGCTTTGATCTAATTTGGCGCAGCCTTTAAGCAATCGTCATTGACAGCAATATGTTGTATGGATGTCGTTTGCCCTCAGTAAATAGTTTCAGACATTGTTCTTGCTCAGGCTTCAATGCTTCAGTATTCCCTAGCAATGCAACAGCTCGTATTGCTTGATCTAAATCTATCTAAAATTGTTAGAACTACATTTCGAAAGGAACGCTCGACTATATTTATACAGTCTATGCTTTAACGTCATCGCACCTATCCACCCCCCACTAATCGCTGATTGGCCCGTACTTAAAAGTGGGACGCAATCGTTACTACATTGCTCGTTTCCAGACTATATCTCAGCGAGAAGCTGACAACCGGAAGGCGGAGCCAAGATAGCATTTGCCAAGCAGTTAGAAAGAACGGTGCGCTGCAAAGGAAACCGATCTGTTCGTGTGGTGCTGCGCGTCCCTGTGTGTGTACGCGCGTTGTGCACCCGCCTACGTTTATAATACGCCCTTAAACTTACTAAGTGAAATGCGCTACTGCTGCAGGGTGCAAGATAGGTCCCATTGTGTCCACCAAGTGTCCACCACCATCCCGTCCAGACACTTTGTATGTAAGGCACAGCATGAACCTCCAGGACATGTAAACTGACTTCAATACGCACTGTGGAACAACATCACGGTCTAATAATAACTAAACTGGTCAGATGTGTCTGTCATTGACTCACTGGCTGTCATGTTGTTCTTAGTGCTGCTTACGTAGTTTTACTCACCCTCTACAAAGGAACGGACATCTTGACAATAGCTATGATGTTAGAAAACAGGGTGTTTCTGAGATAAGAATGAAAAGAGAAGAGGAGGAATGGAAGCATGAAAGAGACAAAAGCAGGCAGGGCTAGGCCAGCAGAGGCGTTTCTTTGATAGCTGATGGAGGTAGGCAGGGACTTACCTGATCTAATACACACTGCCAAGTAAAACTGCACACAGGACGGTGGGAGGGAAATGTGGGATTGTACGATAGCTTTATACACTATACCGCTCTCAGTATTTAGAAGCCACAGTGAAGTCATTCGATAGAAAGAGCTGAAAAACTACAACATGGGGTGTATGGGTGTAAATGATTAATTCTAAAACGCAGAATATGACATGAACAGTAAGTTGTGTGTAGACTATATAGCCCATTTACATTGATCACTAATGTTTGATCAAGTAAATCAACATTGTTGTTTATTTGTTTTTGTTTTACATTTAATGTGTAGGCTATGCTAAATGTTATGCATATGATTAGTTGAAAATACAAAAAATAGAAGTCTGGTAGCTCAGTGGTTAGAGCACTGGTTTAACAAACCAGAGGTTTGTTCAGATTTTACCACATACAATACAACATTGTGGTACTGTAGATCTGACTACAATGGCTATTGAAAAAGCAGCTCTCAAGCTATAAAACTGTGAGCACCCCTGCTATAGACTGCACATAGACTCACATGAAAGCTGCACAAAATCTGACCTCTGAATTGTTGCTGGCAAGCAAAATTCAAAGTTTCGTATTTTACAGTCATATTTTTAGTTAGATGGTTTTGGAATGTTGATAGATTACACAACCCTCATTTGGTAGCATTTTTTAATAAATTATCAAGTGTTTGTGATTAGTGGGATTGTATATGTCAATGTACATACTGTATGTGTGTGGGTGTGTTTTTGTAGGCTATGGAGTCAGTAAAGGCATAGTGTGTAATAGTGCTGGGAAGTCCAGTCCAGTCCATTTTGTTCACTTGTTAATTTTAAGTCAGCACCTCTAGGTGTATCAAGATTTTCGAGTTTAAAGTTTTTTCGTCTTTCGAGCTGTCCGAACCATTGATGTATTATGAGAACTTATGAGCACTTAAAAATGGCGGCAATTAATTAATTCATGAAAGTAGCTACAGAAGGTCACTACACTATGCATATACTATTCACAATATACTTATTTGCTTTCATTGACCAGCTATGCTAATTAGTTTTTGTAGTCCAAATTTAATTTACATTACATTACTATAGTCCCCCACCATCACTGTTGCTTTTGTGTGTGTGGATTCACGTGCTTTATGCAATCATGCCTCTCACATTTGCATTTAGACAGAATGATGGTGGAGCTTTTGCTAAATGTGGTTCCTTTCACCCAAGTGATTTCATGGAGATTGCAGTCAAAATCCTAATTCTGCTCTTACGCATGATATTACATGCCTGTATGATAATACCCTACGTTAAAATTGGGTTATAATACTGGAACACACTATGCCTATAAGCTAGTTCACCATCTCGTCTTTTTCCCCTACAAAGTCTGAGGTCTTCATTTTAAATGCCACTAAGGTGACGACACAACCTGGAATTCACCCTGGAAATGCAGAGGCATGTCATGAGAGTATCATGTATAATGCAAACACTGGAGCCCTTAACTGAACCATCTTCTAAATGCCGGTGTTGTCAATCATGTGTGTTTACTATAGCTCTCTGTCTGGTTTACCTGCTAATGCTATGAGTAAATATGAGTGAATATGAATATGAGGTGGGGGTGGGTGTTGCATGCTGTCTCATCACACCAGACAGGCCAACTGGAACTAACTGGGAAGAGGTTGTATCTCAATAATTCATGTGGGTTTTGAGATCCCCAGTCTCAAGCAGAAGTGCTTCTTTTGCATTCCACCAAGCGACGACACAGGCCTATTGCTTGCTAAAGGCCTTAAAGGGGCACTCGATTGTGCGGTTCAAACATTGGTGGAGAGGGGCAGGGGGATACTTCTTCCATCACATTACTTATTAGATGTAACAGAGGTTACGCTGCAAGAGTTTCATCCAAAATGTCTCACATTGAGAGAATTCTGTCTTAAGTAGGCTTTGGTCGCAGAGGCACTAAATCATTGGAAGAAAGCTGACAGACTAAACCTTCTGCCCTGACAAAGAAGCAGTCTGCAGTGTAGGAAAACACAGGACAAAAATCTGATTTGATGGTTGTAAGGTGCTAAGTTGTGACTTAACGCTTTCCTTCGGGATTTCATTTATTTGCAAATTGGTCTGTTAGAAAGTTTAGTAGCAGGTGTAAGCTTCTTTTTTGGGGGTCAATAACTTTGAAGGTGCTGATCTTGTACAGGATTCTCCATGGACTTCCTCAAAATAGCTGACAATAATTACATCTCATGAAGATTACAGACCTTTTGTATGGTCGGTGTCTAAAATTCATACAATTAATTGTGGAAAAATCAATCTACAGCATTGATAATTGCAGTTTTCCACTGCATGTGAATAAACCCACCATATTTTAGCCAGCTGCAATTGTGATTTATTCAGTTGCTCTTGCAGATGGCTTGATATGATTGCTATCTAAAGGTCATGGGCGTGAAGTCACGCTCCCTTTGCTGTGACACTCAATAAGAAAATCAGGATGACATATGCATCCTCCTGCCTATTGTCTTTGAAGATGAATCACTGGCACCGGCATGGATGTGATCTCAAAGAGTTGTGACATCATAATAGCTCATTAATGAGGCCCTCGTTAAAGTGCTCATTAACTGCTGCTGCTTAGGATAGCGCTCCAGAGAATAGGAGTGGGCGGCAACGGAGAGAGATATCTGTGATCTAACAAAGATCTCTCATTGAGTGCCATCCTCACTTATGCTACTTAAAAAAAAAGTAGCTCACGTAAGGGGTGAAAAGGAAATATTCAGTCGTATGAAATTAGGACTGACTGCAGTCTCCAGTGTTCTCTGTCGGGATGTTAAGTGATTTTTACAACCGGCTCCTCACCAGACGCACTTCAACACAACAAGGCACGGCTTCCCTGAAGCGCTCAGCTCGTAATCTAAGTAATCTAAAGGAAGTGTGTGAGCTCACATAACAATCTTCCTGAACCGGTAACACCATTTGGTTTTCTTGGTTTCTCCCCCTGGCAATATAAATCTTATATTCCTTTTCACCCAGTCCCACTTGTCTGCCGTGTGATTTGTCAAGAGTACCGGTAATTAAAGTGTACATAGACAAGAGTGCTACACGTGTGATTGCGTTTGTGAGTGAGTGTGTGTGTGTGTGTGTGTGTGTGTGTGTGTGTGTGTGTGTGTGTGCAGGCGCCAAGATAAACGGTAAATGGAATGGGAGAGAGAGAAGGAAGGAAAAAGGGAGATGCAACAGTTATTATTTTCTGATAGCCCAGATGACGAAGGCCCGTGTGCGTGCACACAGTGTGAATAAAGGGGAGCATATAAAACTGACTGGGTCACATTTCTGTCTATTAATCCAGAATATCATCGGGGCAGCTTCAGTGATTTTGCACATGCGCGCGTGCTTTGATGTGCATGCACGCCGATCGTGTGTGAAGATAAGAGCGTCAGTGAATCAGATCTATATCTGGCAGAGCATAGCTGTGTGACAGCTTCAACGCAACAAGATTAAGGAGATATACTGTAGATCACCAAATTGACAGGCATGCTAACAGCTAACGTGCCATCACCTGACCCCCTGGGGAATGTGTACACCATAGTACACGTGCAGTTATTAATGTATCTGCTAACATACATACATACTTGAAATATATAATAATAAAATTATAAAACAGTGGGGATGTTTTGCTTGAAAACTGTGACTTATATACTGAAAAGGATATTATGTCGAGGTTAAGATAAAATGTCAAACCTTTTCATCAAAACCATTGTCATACAAATGTCCTGCCACAGTATGTATAATTTGGCATACTGCCCATTCATGAAAGCCTTTCCATATGCAGTTCTTACTATATACAGGTATAGCTCTTCTAAACTAGGTGTCTAGGTCTGAGTGCTAGACAGAATAAATGTCACAATTTGTTTCCATAGCGTTATTAATGCTTCTTACATAAGTGTAAATGTAAATGTCCTGGTCCTATACAAGCCTTTCTCTATGTCTCTCTCTCTCTGTCCCTGCCCCCAGCGTGTGGCAGCTTGTAGGCCTGGTGCGGTCTTCCTTCCCTTCCATATCACTAGTAATTGACCGGCTCTGAGAACCACAGGAATGGAACGGCTCTACCCTGGTCGCCAGCTGCTACCAGCTGCCACGGCAACTGGGGCATACAAATCAAGCTCATCGCATTGTCAGAATCGCGCAAGGATGACCAATATCTCTCTCTCTCTCTCTTTCTCTCTCTCTCTCTCTCTCTCTCTCTCTCTCTCTCTCTCTCTCTCACAAAACAATCTATATTTTCCATAAAATCAAAAGTGACATAAATAAAGTGTAAGCATAAAAGGCTATAC
>JAOEHI010050945.1:0-19736 GCA_025447815.1 Percopsis transmontana | reverse complement strand
GATAAATGAATAGTTTGGGGGAGTTGAATAAATATTACTTTTTATTTCATCTCCAAAAAACAGAAGAATAGCTTTAATAGCTTAAAGCTGCTGAGAGGTTTGCAGAAGCGATATTGTTTCCCAGAGCAGAGACTCTAAAGTCTCCATAAGCCTTGTTCCTCCGTCGCAAAGGCCTACCTCGAATGTCCTGGTGGATTGGAGTGTATTTGGTGTGTTTGTATTGAAGAGAATAGTTCAGAGATATAGCAGAACATCAGCTGTTTTGCAAGCTGAATACTGTAGTGATGAGGTAAGATAATAACTTTCTGCCCGTTATGGCATAAATCGAATTGTCAGCTTTTGCAGCACAAGCAACCCAGTGGCAAGGTTCTGAATCATTGTTATGAAAATGAAAACATGGACATCAATTGGGAGAATATAGTGGGAAAACCCCTCATAGCAACTGCACCCAATTTAAGGCAGAATAGCCTTGTGGTTAGGGTGACGACTCTCAACCGAAAGGTCATGGATTTGATCCCCAACATGTGGCTTAGATGTTCCTTCATACTTCGTAATTTTATTCAATGTAGCTCGCTTTCGATAAAACCATCTGTTAAATTATGTAATTGTAAGTTTAGGAATTGGTTAGGGCTGCCTCGACAAGTCGAATTAATCAGTCAGAGACCTGTCAGTTGACTGAGATTCTTGACGTCGAGTAATCATTTTTTTTTATGTCAGTCAGTATGCATTACAATAACAGCATAAAACAGATGTGGCGTTATTGTAATTTCCTGACTATTAACCGGGTTTATCCTACATCGATGTAAACTTTCAGATGGGGGCGCCAATTTGGAAATGTATCCTTTAAATACTTTAAATGCAATACTAAAAGAGAATCAGGATTAATGCAGGAATGGGTATCATGTGCTATGGATGCAGTACTAATCCACAATTTAGAGGATAAATTCACTAAAGAGGGCTTCAGCTACATTCACCGATGGATCAGAGGTATAATAACATCAACGGTTAGGGATCGCCAAGAGACACAAGACTAAACATGAAAAAAAATTGAAATTGTTGCCCCAAAGGGAAATATTTCAATGCTTTTTTTTAGGTGGAAATTAGACCCATTTCCAGCTTGGCTGGAGAGTAGTTTTCGCTCACTGTGTCAGTTAGCCTGGTCAGCTCTGCCAAGCTTCTCAGGACACACAATGACACACAGCCTGCCTCAGCCATGATAAGAGACAGTGTTGTGTGTCTGTGTGTGTGTGTCTGTGGGGGGATGGTAAGGTGTTATGTGTCTTAAGGGAACATTTAGTTTTCAGTGGCATACAGGCTTTTATCATCGTTTCCCACTGACTAGAAGTGTGTGAGTGATAGAAATGTGTGTGTGTGTTAAATTAAGCCACTGTTTAGAGGGAAATATAAGTCATATGTGTGTGTGTTCTTGCAAAGTGTATATGCATGCATGTGTGTTTGAGTGTGCTTACAAATGCAATTTTGCATCAAATATAGGCAGTGTTTCATTGTAAGATTAGAAATGTGAGTGTTCATATTTGAAGGTAAAGTGTGTGTGTGTGTGTGTGTGTGTGTGTGTGTGTGTGTGTGTGTGTATGTATGTATAATACATTAGTATTGAGTTGAATAAACACATTGTTTTCCTTGGATTATTTGTGTGTGTGTGTGTGTTCTCTGAAGTGACAGCTGCATTAAGTGGTTTCAAGACTGAGAAGAGACAGAACCAGTCTAAAAGAGAGATCACATCTGTCTCTTGAAACAGCTTTTCATTTACAGACGTTTTACAGGTTTTATGATATACATTTTTTGTTTATGGTGAGAGAAAGATTCATGAGGAGTAGGCTTCTGAGGGGTCCAATTCTTGAATTTGGACAGCAATGACAAAAGTACTGAAAAAGACAACAGTAGGGATTGGCGGCTTGTAGGGATGTCCCGATCCGATATCAAACATTGGGATCGGAGCCGATCAAGGCATTTTTTTTAACTGATCGGGATCGGCAACCATGGGCCAATAGCGATCCCGATCCATTTCTGTAATTGTCCAACAGTTGCACCGATTGTAATGTTTAGTCACACGCTACAATTTGGCCTGAATAGCATAGCTTGAAACTACAAACCATTGAGATGACATGATGCTGTCATTGTTAAAAGAGAATGTTGTTTGCTTGCAATAACTGCTAGTTAATCGGTTCAACTGTTAACAAATGTAAAATGTAAATGTAAAAACCAAGTAATGTTTCATGTTTACTATTGTTCAGTTGTAATTCTGATGATTAATGAGGACATGACATTTTCTTTTCACCTTGTTAGGTCATTCCACTAGTCTATTATGCACCTGTTAGACAAAGTAATTCAAAATCGAATCACCAAATCTTCCTCTAAATCTTTTTTGTGCGATTGCATCAACATGTCCGAGCATAACATTCCAATCAACAAAACAGATTTATTGATGGTGAGTGGCCCTTGCCGATAGAATGTGAGCTAACGTTTGCATCTGTTTTTGCCTCTGCGTCTGTCCATGTTTGTTACGGTGCCCCTACTTTTCGACCACCCAATCAAATCGCAAAGGATCGAATTAGATCCCGCCTACATTGTGTCCCACCCTAATGTGTTCTGTCACTAGGAAATAGGTCAAATTACAGAAGAAAGAAACAAGAGTGCCGTTTTGTGGTCCTTTAAGGAATTGTAAAGACTCCAAATACGGCAAATAAATGCAACATAAAATGTAAAATGCAACATAAAATGTAAAATACAACGTAAATAATTTGTCCCCCCTTCCTAGTTTCTGATCCTACTGGTTGACTCTGTCTCCGGGGCTGTGAGGCTTGTGATTGGTCAAGAGTGAGTCACACATATGTTGCCTAATTTGCTGACAGGCTCACTGTCTGAGCGTGTGTGTGTGCGTGTGAGAGAGAGAATTCTCTGATGATGATGAATGATATTTTCTCGTTTGCTTATGTGTGCTTGTGTGTGCATGTGTTTGAAATCATGTGTTGAGAGAGGGAGCCAGTGCTGGGCACAGAGTGTGCACGTGTGTGTGTGTGTGTGTGTGTACTCATGAATAATAGCACCTTGGGGGCCAGTGAAGTATTGAGGAGCTGTTGAACAAGGCCAACTTCAGAAGTATGCAAATTACACACACACACACTATCCTATCACTCTTACACATACACTCGCTCAAATTTAGGCAAGAAATTTCTCTGCTTCAAATTAACCGTGCTAAAAAACATATTCCAGTTCAGTACAGCCACTTGGGGGTACATGCTAGCGCACACACACACACACACACACACACAGTCTGACACAAACACACACACCCTGACCCACCCAAACCCACAAACTGGAGTATTTGTGAGCCTCAGCCCAGTTTACCAACCGCTAGCTAGCTTTTGTTGGTAGCCACCAGCCACTATTCTGTTCCCTCCCGTGCGAGTAATCGTGGAAAGTGTGTTGACCGACAACTAGTAGCCTACTAACCGCACTGTGTTGCTATGCTAGCCTCTCGGAGGTCGCCGTGGGGTCGAACCCTGCGTCCTGCGGGACGGCCCAGCCGTTCGCTTGGACCGGCGGGGCAGCCTTGCAGCCAATTATCTACACTGCTCTCCTGTTCTGCAGTGTTCTGGAATTTCCCACGGAGAAAAACGCCACCGAGCAACAGAGTGAGGGAGCTCGGCTCGTTGCCATGGTGAACTCCAGGTCTTAGCTGCAGGTGTGTGTGTGTGTGTAGAGAGAGAGAGAGAGAGAGAGAGAGAGAGAGAGAGAGAGAGAGAGAGAGAGAGAGAGAGAGAGAGAGAGAGAGAGAGCGAGAGCATTTGAATTTTAAATATCTCTTTTAATCAAAATTTTCAGACAGTTTACAGTATACAAAAATAATAATAAAATGAAGAAAAATAATATGGTGTTATTAATAATGTATTAATGGTTAAATAAATACATAAATGCTGCTAATAATAATAATAATCTATAATAAGATTGAACTGTTACGATCTGGTCTAGGGGACCCAAATGCGGTGAAAACAATAATCAAATCAACACACAAGACAACAAAGGAGACAGAAAACCAGGAACGGAACAACACATAGAACAGAGTGAAAACACAGACTGGAAGACAGAACCAAAGCGTGGAAATGCACCAAGCCTTTTTAGTCACTTCTTTAAACTCCCTTAACGTTGGGGAGTTGGGGTTGTAAAGGACAACTCCTGCCAGTCCTCCACAGCATGTGAGACAGACAAGGTGCGGAAGGCATACTCACATTCATAGTCCCATTGGTCAGAAAGTGTGGTCGTCAATAAATGCTCCATGTGGACAGGGACACACAGACCTCCTCCACCTGATGTTCTTGTTGTTTTCAGCAGACGACCCAGTTTCACGCAGCTAGCTTCCCGCAGACTTGCACGCAGCCTAGCAGATTTAATGAAATTATTGAAAAACAGTGGTTCTTCAAGAGGTTCCTCAAGAATCCACATCCCCGGTAGTGCATCAGCGGGAAGGACAGCCTTGAATACTTGCCATGACATTGTGATGCGTAAAAAGGGGTGTAATGCCAGTTAGATCGGCTTTAAATTTTTTATTTAACAGGAACAGAAGTGTCTGTCATACCCAAGCCTTCCACCGTTCGTCAGTGTGAGCCTTGCTGAATCCAGCCAACCGAGTCCACAGCAAAACAATAGTCTCTGTGCGGATTGTCAATCAGTCCTTCACCTCCTTCATATACTGGTAAATTGTGCAGCAACTCTAATCCAGGGTGGGCCAGACCAAAAAAAGTCCACAAGTGCCTTCTGTATCTCCTTAATCAGATGGCCTGGTGGAAGCAGTCTATGCCACAATGTTGAGATGACCAAATTATTTGTCACCTTCTCCACTAAACCCTCCACTAAACGTGTGTCCCTAAAAATACTCCTATAATTTTTAAACCCTCTTTCCCCCACCTAATTCCCCCTTGGAGACTGGGAGATTCTCCAGTTATCCAGGTTCCAACCTCACTTTTCCTCACTTTTCTCCCAGTTGATTCTAACAGAGGAGGCCGTCTTTAAGCCATCCACTAAAGCTTGAACGTCCTCTTGACTCTTAATAAAAACATTGACATAATTTTACATTTACATTTACAGCATTTAGCAGACGCTTTTATCGAAAGCGACTTACAATTAGCATATGCTGACACAACTACTGCTGGAGTATCCGATAGCTCTGGTCCACATAACTTGGTCCTTATTTGGCAGAGCGGAGGTTCAATGGATAAACTATACAGCTGGCCTGAGACAGGGCAGCCCTGCCGGATCCCCCTGTGAATTATATAGAGATGTGGCACATCTCTATATAATAATTGAACCCAAGATCAGAACTGTTGACCAAAGCCAAATGCTCGTAAAGCAGAAAATAAAGAAGTGTGGTCCACCCTGTCAAAAGCTTTCTTCTGATGAAATAAAAAAATACCCATATCAACTAGATATGTCCAAGACATCTCTCATCAAAAATTAATTGTCAAAGATTGAACGATCTGGTACACAGTAGGTTCTTTATGGTTATCTTTATGAATTTGTTGTCCCATTATGTAATTTAGTCTGTACGAAGCAGTGCAACCAGCCTCCAGTTCTTTAGTAATGCCAAATCCCCTTTCTTTGGAAAACGGTAGGATGCCTTTTATGAAAGGCCTAGGCTTGGCCTACTAGAGAGAGACTGCTGGCCTGGTTCTATGTATATACATGTGTGTGTTTGCACGTAGGACACCAGAGTTGTACTTCAGCCAATAGTATGCATTAACATTGAGCTTTGAGCACACACAAATGCACACATGCGGCGTGCAGATGACAAAGAGGCCTCTTCTCCTCTCCCCTCTTCTTTCTGTGTTCTTCTTCTTCTTTCTTCTCCATTCTTCCGTTATTCCTCCGCGCCTCCTCCCCTCCTCTTATCAGTTCTGCTTCAGGTCTAAACCCTCCACTAAGCATGGAGCGCACTCACACTCACACAGTTTCTCACTCACTCACACACGCAGTTTCTCTCTCTCTCTCTCTCGCACTCAATCACACACACACACACACACACATCTTAACAGTCTCCGTGTCATACTGTATTTATCTACATTATTCCTATTTGTAACTGTGTGTTTAACTCCGTGTGTGTGTGTGTGTGTGTGTGTGTGTGTTTCTACCTGTGTTACCAAGTGTGTATCTGTTGGCACGTGAGTGTGGATGAACGTACATGAGTGTACATCCACGCTCACGTGTGTGCGTGTGAGGTCCGTCATGGTGAGTGTATTGTTTGTGTAGCTGGGAGATACGTGTATTTTTGTACCTGTCAGATCAGCCTACCGTATGTTTTCAATGTCTGTTCCAACCCACCGGGAATCTCTCTCTCTCTCTCTCTCTCTCTCCTGTTTCCATCATGCATTCTGTTTAATCTGTCGTTCTTTCAATTCTAATAGACCTCCAAACACACGTGGTAGGCTGCGCCTGTGTCTGAGAGACTATTGCTAACTTGGGTTGATGCTGGACAGTATTTGGAGTTTTTCAAAGCGCGGTAATCAAACACGGTTTTAAGGATAATTGAAATTAGAAACGGTAATAATGTCTGAAATTTTTTCCGTGGTTTATCGTGAAACCGGTAATCGTTTAATCCCTCACACGTGTGTGTGTGTGTGTGTGTGTGTGTGTGTGTGTGTGTGTGTTTTGAAGCCAAGCATAAGGAATAATAGACATGCTTTGGACTTAATGGGATGTTTTCATGGTCCTATTGAAGAAACGCACGCGCACACACACACACACACACACACACACATTCACACACACACAAACCGTTAACATCTTAATCACCTTAGCAGTAATTGTTAATATCCAGCTATAATATGTAGATGTGCTCCTGTTGGGTTTTTACAGTGTACTGGAGGGACTTTAATGATCTAACGGTTCTAAATCTGGCACTATAGAGCATCATTCCCTGCAGTGAAGCCACCTTAGACCAAGTATAGATGGTCTACAAATAGAATAGATTATTTTGTGTGTTGTATGATGTTAATTCAGTGTGATTCACTGAAAATATTTCCAGAAGAATTGATATAATTTTGAGAAAATCAGTAATTAAAAAAATTCTGATATATGATATAAATTAATACAACAGACATTGAGTGAAATCAACTTCTGAGTTTCTTTGATACATTTGCTCTTCGTTACATATCAGTCTGGGAATTCTGAAATGAAAACCGGCGTCAGTCTGGTAGAGAACCACCGGCCAATCAGTGTCCAGGTGGGTATTTCAGTTATTGCCGACAGCCATTAGGTGCTCACGCCCACATGGAATCCACATGGGTTCTGATTATTTGAAGGTGGTGAAGTTGCCAGCTAATGATTTGATTGACACCTATTGGCAACGCCTGGCTGACAAAGAGTTCTCAATTGACCTATCGCTAAGCCCCACCCCTTGAACACATACCAGCCAATGAGCGTTCGGCACCAGCTGCACTTTTTCTCCAGTTCTATGGGGTTTTATACAATTTATACAATGTAAGTTAAAAAAAATGGTCAAACAATGTGTATGTGGTAGACACTAATACAAGGTATCTTGAGAGACAAGGCAATGGGTATATTTATCCCATTTCCCAAACCAAAACAAAACAGAGCCAAATGTCTCCTGTGGATTAAGCTGAAATCAACTGAATGTAAAGATAATCTAATATGTTTACATTTGTTCTAAGGTAAGGCAACATCGTCTAATATATACTTGTCACTTTGCAGCAAACAATAGTTAATAGCTAATCGCTGTTAACGTAACGTTGCATGTTACTGGGTGGCCAACTTTAGTCGACGGCATAGTTGTCATGTTTGATAAATAATATTATTTATTAATAATATAATAATATATATAATAATAATAATAAAGTAATAAATCATTACTTTATTTAGTCTTAGTATTTTGTTCTGCTTATTTCTTTGATAATCGGACATCAGTGATAGCTGTAGCGAAAAGGTTGTAGTTAAACAATTGTCTTCATACAACCTAAAATTGCAGTTAACGTTATCTGCTATTGTGACTGTGAGATGAGGCTTCTCCTTCTTGCATTGCGATCTGTAAAATCTCAACAAACTTTAAGCTTGTCACCCTCCATATCTGGCTTTAAATTTTGTACATATCCATGGCGTAATGAAGTCCTTTTTGACGGCTCTAGATGAAATCAGGTCCTTCTTTCTCCAAAAGTTGTGTTGAGCCTATTGGGATATAGTTTTGACACAGACAGCTGCCATTGTTACTCTAGTCAGAGTTAGCAACAATAGGTTTTAGGCGCAACAATAGGTCAACTGAGATATGTAAAGCGGAGCATATTCGTAGAGGCAGAGCTTGCAATATCAGGATTGTTTTAATAAGGTGGTTTTTAATTACTTAATTACATAAAACTGTAGACGTCTAATTTACCTCTCCTTTCAGTATAATTCATGCTACTGCTACATAACATTTAATTGGTGAAGCTGGTACTCTTTTGATGCTAGTGGCGGAGGAGATTACAGGGATTCAGATAATGACATCAGATTGGTGGAGTTGACTATAGCGGCTTGACACGGGCATTGCCTCTGACTGGTGGAAGTTATGCGGGCTTCGTTGATTGTTACGTTGATTCTCATTGGTCGCGCTGGCAACAGGCTTCTGAAAGAGGAGAGGGAAAGCATTTTAGGAATAAAATCTCTTTTCTATCTCAGGCAGGATGCGTGGGAGAAAGAGCAAGCAAGGGAGGAGAGGAGAGAGCAATGGGTCTAGACAGTTGGACAGAGCCTGAGGAGGAGGAGGAGGAGAGAAAGAGAGAGGGGTGATAATGATGCGGTCCGGAGCGAGCAAGAGAGAAAGAGAGAGAGAGGAGGATGGAGTGATGAGAGAGGAAGTGATGGAGAGAGAGACAGAGGAGACGTAGCTGTTGGGTTATGATATTAGATCAAACGCAAAATGTCAACGCTAAGCTTTTGTGGCTGTGTGTGTGTTTGTACTGCATGTGAGATAGAGGACTGAAAATCCTGTCTTTTCCTTTTGTAATGCCTGAAACTGCGCCAACGGACAGCGCGCCTTCCTCCAACTCTTCCTCGATGGTGTACTGACCACCGGCCGGCAGCCGCCCGTTCACCCTGCGCACTCAAGCACTGCACCTGTTTCCACTCGACCAATCACTCATTAGTGGTTTCTTTTGTAACCATTTAAAGCTTGCATACAAAAAGGGGGAAATCACAACCAAGTCACATTTTAAAAAACAGTATTTATTCAAACCAACCAGGTTTTAAATGAAATAACAGCTTTTAAATTAAAACTCAAGGTCTGTATTCTTTGCTGGTGAAAGTTACAGGTGTGCCTGGGCGGTATCTATTTTATCATACCTTCATACCTTCCTGACATTTCACCTAAACGGTACTGGTATTTGTGTGAAAAAGTGAAATTTAAGCTTACTGGGTTAACATGGCGAAGACCCCCCCCCCACTAGATACTCATGCCGGCGAAAATTGTTTTGCAATATAGTCATTTACTACATAGAACAAGCCGCAATACATCGGGTATATTCGATATATCGCCCACCTCTAACGTGGGGTGGTTGGGAACACAGGCTGTGATTGTGGAACTGTACCTGAACGCTCCCAGTGTGTTGCATTTTGCAAGTTACTAAGCAGTCTCTCGTAAATCGTCGACTCTTCGTGGTTCCTCTCTATCCGCACCTGCACTTACCACCAACACCCATCACACCAGATTACATCACACACTTTTCTGCTTTCTGTTTCCTTGTAATTGGTCAGGGTTACGAAGTAGGGAGTTTTCTTTTGCTTGAAGTTAGCTTCAAATCTTTGTCCTCAAATACAGGTTTAGTTATTTTTGTCTGTTAGTTATTTAGTTAGCTGGACTACGCAGTCGTATTGCATTTTCCTGAAAACCAACCTGTCCGAAACGGAACCACGGGGGGCGATTTTAGAATAATACCCACCTGGACGCTGATTGGACGAAGGTTCACTGACCGGGTACCAACTGGGTTTTAATTGAGAGTTCCCAGACTAACTGGAGCCTGCAACATCAGGATGGGTCTCACAGGCCGAGGCTTGTTTGGTTCTGAAGCTATAGTTAGCAGCTCTTACTCCAAAGTTGATCCACGGAGGAAAATCTACGTTTATACAGTACGTGATCTCAACTTGATGAAACGTTCATATCTTATGTTTAATTAATCCAGGATGCCTTTACTACCATTTAATGGTCTAAATAATGCATATATTAATTGAATAATTGGAGAAATGATGGAAGTAGAAGTTACAGCCCTAGTTGGATGAGTGAAATATAGAACATGGGTGTTGTCTAAGTCACTGTGTGGATTAACTAGCAAACTGCATACTGCAAGTGTTTACATAATGTACTGTGTACTCCCTCACTATCTCTCCTCGATCTGTTCTCTCTCCTTCAAGCTCTCCTTATCTCTCTCCTTCTCTGTTCGTTGTCTTTCCTAATCCCCCCCTCCCCTCGCCAGGGTATGGTGGGCAGGTTTAATGCTTGGTTTGCTTTTATGAACACAGTGTCTGTAATCCTCCCTCTGTTCGTCTCGCTCTTTCTCCCCATCTCTCTCTCTCCTCTGCCTTCTGACTTCGTCTTTTTGTCCCTCTTTTGATCTCTTCATCTCTCCATGTCTCCCCCCTGGCAGTTCAGTGACTTACTTTCCAATTTCTCTTCTACTTTTCTATCTCGCCTTTCACAAACATTTTCTCCGTCAACTGTGTTGGGAGGACGGGCTTTGACAGATGTTATTTCTATCAGTCAGGTAATCAATCATTTAAGGGTGGGCGACGTTGGCAAAATATTACAGCACAGTATTTTCATGAATCGTATTATATATCATAATATTCAAGTTAAGGATAAGAATAGCCAAGTGGCTGTCAGAATAGCACTACCTATGGAATCTAGATCATAGATCGCAAGGAAATTATTTTAATTGATCGAACATACCCAAATAACGTCTAACTTGCAAAGGCTTGTCAATGAATTTGTAATTGTTTTTATTTGTAATTTGTTTTGAAATCTACACATTGTAATTAAACTTCTGGTCGTTAAATGATCTGTGTAAACACATCACTATTATTTACAATTATATGTACAATATTCTTGTGGGAATTTAGTGTTATGAATTTGTTATGAATCGTGACAATATATCATCATATTGGCCACCCCTACAATCATTCAGTTGATCAAGCATCCAATGAACCAACTAGTCATCCTTCTATCCTTCCAGGCAATCGGTTGATTAATCAGTCAGTAAATCAATAAACCACCCACCCAAAGAAGCCATCGATCTTGATAGCTTTCCAGGGTTGGTCTATACCTCCAAGTCTTTAACTCTAGTAGAGCTGTGGATTTGTGTCCTCATGGGAGACGAACCCATTTCCTGCCCTCTCAGTGTTGTCATTCGTGATAACCTCCTCACATCTGAGTCCTGTGCTAACATAGACTCATTACTGCTAAATGTCTTTTGTATCATACGTTCCGTAAGCTTTGGCCCTGTGTCTGGCTATGCTTGAAGCTGAGTTAGATACATGCAGAGGCTCGTATAATGTGTGTGTGTGTGTGTGTGTGTGTGTGTGTGTGTGTGTGTGTGTGTGTGTGTGTGCACAAATAATTTCTGTAGACCAGTGTATATGCGCTTTAGGGTAAAAATAGAATCAAGTCCTTATCTTCACAAAAACACACATTATGTAAATAGAGTATGAATCAGCAGGCTTGTAAAAATATAATAATAATAATAACAGAAAAAAACATTGTAAAAACACGTTGTGTTCTTCACAACACTCCCAATTTAGCACAGGCTTCATTCCATTGCAAAGTAAATGGTTCATCTCAAGAGTAAAGCTCCAAAGCGATTGCAAATTAATTGGAAATGCTTGAATGAAATTATAATACCTCATCTGCAGTGTACACTGCTTTGCTAACATCGTACAAATTACTGCCTTTGCTGAAATTTTATTTAATCTTAAATTGTGTTAGCATTTGGTTACAATTAGCATTTAGCTGGAATACAAGCGAAATGTACAGGTAGCAGGGTTCACATGTGTGGCTTTATTATCTTCAATATCTTTGTCTGCAACCCTTTGGACACTCCATAGCCGATAAAACTATTCTCTCTCGATACGTGACCTTGTTCGCCAACAAATACAATCTCTTCTGTCACTTCTTATCTTCAACGAATTGCTTCTGCTTGCATTTATCTGTCCTAAAATCGAACACTTGTCATGGTTATGACGGTTACACTATGGTTTGCTTGTAGGCTAAAACCCCTGTCCTTGTTGTAAGTCGCTCCAAGCAGGAAATTAAACTGAATTTAGATAGAACATAATATGTGTTACTGCTGTAGGGATTTGACAAGGTTCTAATTGGCTTGCGACAACCATAAAACTTGATTACAAACTCGTAATCATTTTTTTCACTCAAGAAGAGTATATATTTTTTCCACAAAATATGTGTTTCAGTTCCAGTGTTCCAGTTCCAGTGGAAATACCACAATTTATGCCTACAATACATGCTGCTGGTTCCACACAAAAATAGCTTGACCTGGCTTTCTGGTTTGATAACACAGTGACCCGAGGGTTGGTTGGCTACTCTCTGCTAATGTCCCAGTCTGTTTGGATTAAAGTGTTCTATCCTGTTGTTTCTGTGATTACAATAATAGCAATTTCCATATACAGTATTTGGCCTTTGGTGCCATTCGATGTTCGCAGTGCCAACACTGTCTGACTGTGGGTGGTCTCAATGTCAACCAAAGGCTAGCCATCCAATTTACCATCTGTTGTGTGTGTGTGTGTTTGTGTGCCCTGCGTGGGCGCTCGCAGACGCCGCACACACACTCATTTGATGCATAATTACATTGAGAGAGAGAGGGAGAGATAAAAAGCAAGTTGATCCAAACTGCAGCGGTAAACTCGGAAGGAAAAAAGCGGCAGGTAAATAGAGATGAGGGAGAGAGCAAAGGAAATGACAGTGCACTAAACTTGGCTTTACAATTACAATCAGGTCATTTAGCAGAGTGACTTACTATTACAAGGAGCAAATAGGGGTTAGGCATCTTTCTCAAGGATGCATACATGTAGGCCAACTCTGGGGCTTGAGCCCATGACCTTCCGGCTGGGAGTCCAACACCTAGACCACTAGACTATCCTGCCCCCTTTGGCTTTGTTTTCAAATTTGTTTTCAAGTTTTGGTGCCCTCTAGGTCAGAAATCTATGAATGCACGATTAATATAATAATTACTATACTGCAAGGCAAAAAAAAGGAATTAAAAAATAAGGTCACTATCACTTGTTGTTTAATTAACTAATGCTACTAGCCTGAAGTTTTACATTAATGTACATTATGTCCCCATAAGACATACATAAATCTCTCCAGTTTTTACTCTTACTGTTGACGTATATTGGCTTCAATTGTTAACTTTGCAATATTGATGCTAGCCGGTAGCTATACTCCCGAGGAATGTATTGTGCAATGTTCCAGTTAGTTGACAATATGTCTTGAACTAATCACACCAGAGAATGGTGTCGTTTTAATTTTAAATTTTTTCATTGTCTTCTTAGTCATTCTTTTTCATTCCTCTCTTTTCTTCCCTTCCTCTCTCTGCTGCGTTCCTATCTTCTGTCCAATCTTCCTATCTGTTGGATTGGACCACACGGGCCAGCCTTCATTCCCTACGTGCACCAGTGAGCCTTGGCCGCCCATGACCCTGTCGCTGGTTCACCGCTTGTCCTTCCTTGGACCACTTTTGATAGGTACTGACCACTGCAGACCAGGAACACCCCACAAGAGCTGCAGTTTTGGAGATGCTCTGAGATGCTCTGATAGTGATGGCTCTGTCTAGCCATCACTATTTGGCCCTGGTCAAAGTCACTCAAATCCTTACGCTTGCCCATTTTTCAACTTTGAGGACAAAATGTTCACTTGCTGCCTAATATATTCCACCCACTGACAGGTGCCATGGTAACGAGATTATCAGTGTTATTCACTTCACCTGTCAGTGGTCATAATGTTATGGCTGATCTGTGTGTGTGTGGCTGGCGAATAGCAGCTAGCTAGAAATGAGCAATAGTCTCTGAATCCAACCATACATTATCACGTCTTTCCTTTTCCTTCATTCTGCCTTTCACTCTCTTGGTATTTCATTATAGCTATTTCTTTCTCTTTACCTCTCATTGCCTGTTTCTCTCTTTGTATAGCTGCTTTCAATACATCTGGGAAAGAAATTGTGTTTAACTCTGAATTTTCAGTCTCAAACTCAGGTAGTCTATACCGTCATGTTAAATACAAACTTGGTTCAATACAAGTTGTAGTTTGTTTATATAGTGGTTGGAAAGTGCTCAGACCAGGGAAATCGAATTACCCTTAATTACGTTTTTAACAAGTTGAACATTTGGTCGAGCACAATTTCTGTTCCAGCATTTGTTGTAGGGGCTAAAAACAACACCGTTATTTGGTTCAATGTCCCAGTCGGTTCTAAAGTCCAACTCATCTGTTAGCTTACGCTCTAATGCTCGTGCTTTCATTGTTCCAATCAATAGGAGAGTGAGAAATCAACGTGCACATCGCAAGCTACTGTATCTTCATCCATCTTTAACATTTTTTAGATTAATCTGGAATCACAGAGGTGCTGCTAGTTATGAAATGATGTTTGCATTACACAAATATTTAGATATTCTGCTGTTCTGTATAAATCATTATTATGGTTCTATTGATGAAATGTTTCTTTAAAGTGTGTATATCTGTCGAATGATTAATATCTTATCAACTATGTTTTAAATGATGAAGGAACATACAGTATTGCATTCCGATGTCAAATTGACTGATGCAATATTATCCGTGAAATAACGTTTATAGTAACTGTTGACTCAGTCGCTTGCGATTTTTTGCTTCATTGTGGTGCTCATACTCTTGAAGGCTGTCCGCGATTGTGGCACGATCCATCACGGCTCAGATCATTGGCTCAAAATTACGCTGTCAGACGAGCGTCCCCCTAAAGAACTTTGTCATGGAACCTTCTGGGCTTCATGCGCTGAGTGGGCAATGGGTTTTGGTCAATGGGCGTGCTAATCCATCACTGTCTCCTGGTTTGGTTTATTATCTCGCCATCTCTCCTGGATTCTTTTTCTCTTACCCTGTTGGCTTCTTTCTCCAACCCCGCTCATTCCCTCTATTTCCTCATCTTGTTATAATTCTACCTACCTATCTGTTTTCTTCTCTATCCATCACGCTTTCCCTCTCTTGTCTTCCTCCCTCATGGACACATGTTTACAGGAAGGCATATTTGCCTATGTTTTGCCGGGCTGTGTGACTCTTGTGCTTTGGGTAACATGTGTTTCTGAGCAGATAGGTGTTAATGGGATTCCACACTTTCCTCTATGATCAGCTGTCCCCAAGACCTGCACAGGCCTCAAACACACACACACACACACACACACACACTTTTTCCGTGTGTCCTTTCTGTGTATTTTTATGTCAATATTTGTGCGTGCTGTTTGTCTCTGTCACGTCACCTCCTCTCTCCTCCTCCCTTCCCTATGGCCTTTCTGTTAGTCTAGCCTCCTAATAGCTTTATCCGTCATCATAAGCGCTTCCAGTCAGCTCCTCATCATCAGCTAACGATTAGCTAGCTTCCTCTCCGCCGGCCACCTTCATTGATTAACCAGCATGAACAGACAATTAAAGGTCTATACTGCTGAAAATTGGTGTTAAAATGGTCATCCCTGGATACGGGAAGATTTTGATGAAATGTACCAGTGTTTTTATTGTTGTTTGGTGGGTTTTTTGGATGCTGAAAGAATAGAAAGATTTAATGACTCAAGTCTAGTTAATTACAATTCCAATTTTCAAAGGGCTTCGCACCTATTAAATATCTTCAATATCAACAACCATTCATTTTACATGTCATTTACCTCTGGATCAAGACTGGGCATACTGCCTCACTTTCAGTCCCTAACAGTTCCTTAGAAACCTCCAATTCACTAAGACGTGTCCTTGTCAAACCAGACGTGGCTGGTTTTCAGAGCCATAACAGAGAATCTGATACAGTGTTTAAAAGAACGTTCAGAGCAGTTTTTTGAAGACACGGTCTACTCCATAGGATTATAATGTAAAACAGACGCCAACCGCTTCAAAGTTACATATGAACGTAGCCTTACTATCTAACACGCTTTCTGTTGCTTCACAATGTACGTTTTGACAATGGAGATTGCCTGAACTCTAAACTCAGTTGTTATCTTAGATTTTGGTCACAAACGATTTCCACGGTACAGAGGGATGGAAAATTAGGTCCAGGTCCAAATTTGCCAGAATCTCCCTTTAGGGCTGTTTCACACTGAACGTGAACGTGTTGCAGAAAAAATAGTTAACCTGGAATCTGAAACATTTCAAAATGGTTAATTTTTGTGAAACAATCTCTAGTTCATCTCACCCCAGTGAGGATGGAAATAAAGTGTGCATCTGGTTATTTTTTCTGAGTTTCCCGGCACCTTTTTTTCAATTCGAGAAATGCTAAACTCGACCACAAGCTAATGTTTTCAAGGTCATTGAAGTATTCATTAAGTTTCATCACCCAGGCAGTAATTGTATTGACAAAGTGGTGGTATCACAAAAAGATGCAGTTTTAACCTTTATGACCTTTATTACCTGCCTTGTACATCAGTTGTAGTTGCTGAGTATTTCCTGACAGCTTAAATATTTCACTGAAAGCAAATATCTGGCAGAAAGTCTTTTTTCATAACTGGAACACACATCTTATGTCAGAATTACAGTTTGGTCTGACAGCAGTGAAGTAATTAATGAGAGAAGCTGTCATTACCGAATGTGGTGTTGTTTCTGATGTTGAACTCATTGGTGTTTATAACAATGTTTCTATCTGCAGGGATTTTCAAGTCCTTGTTCTGGCACACCCATTGTATTAATACTGGTTTTAACTAGCTGTACGAGAAGGCGGTGTCAGTGTTTATAGAGTTTTAATAGACTCCTAATTGGCAGTCACACATTAGCATTGTGAACCAGATACACACTCACTCTACTCTACTGAGGAGTTTTCTTGCATTTTGGACTTTTGTCCACACGACAACGGCATTTTCGGCTAACTCTCTGGTGTTTTTAAATGTGGAAAAATGCCAAACTCTGCCAAAGTCGATCAAATAAAGCATGTGCTGATAACACCCAGTTTGATTTGAAGTGTCCTTACTGAGTGTTAATGGCTGAAGAACTGATTGTTCAAATGTGCATATTAGTATACGTACGACCTAAGTCAGAACATTTGTAAAGGAACATAGACTTTTGATACTGTATCTACTGCATCGCTGTCGCTTTTGCTTTCTCTGTCATTTAGATACTTTTACCAAGTAATGGGGATTCAATGCATTTGTTATTTATTCATTTTATTTGACGAGTTCTCAGATTTATTCAGGAATTGATGGCGGAGGGAATGAATGCCTGGGGGAACTTGAGATGAAGGAGAGGAAATACAGATGAAAGGAGGTCAGGGAATGATGGAGGGAGGGATGAGGTACATATATGAAGAGACGGATCAAAGAAACGGTAGCAGGGATGAAGGATCGGAAGGGGGCGTGAGGGGAGGATAAGAGAGGGAACATAATTTTCAGCCCTGGAACATTCCTAGATGCCCGAATCGCATTCTGCCTGCCTCCATACCCGTCTGTCCATCAGCCTGTGTGCCTGTCTGTCTCTCTGAAGGATGATCTGTTTTCCACTGTGCCTGGCTGTCTGTTTTGACTTTCCCATAGCATTTTTCTACCAGTCTTTCTATCACTTTGTATGCGTCTGTGTCCCCCCTTGTCTGTGGTACTATATCTTGTTGCCATGGCGTCAGGTTCTGAATTTTCCTCCCCGGATTATTTCAGGCAGGTCGCATAATAATGAAGTCATAATCGCAAGGCCATTAATCTGTCAATCAAGACGCAGAAATTCTCTTTGCTTGGGGTATCTTTCACAGTGCGGACTAACGCGGAACTTGTAGGTTGGCCCAGCAGTGCCATTGAAGCTCACTGTCAAAGTGTGCTTCTATGGCACCAGTTACTGAACCCGCTACCTGATCAATCATACTGATTAGGGACGGGAATCGTCAGGGACCTCACGATTCGATATTACAAAGATTTTTGAGTACCAATACGATATGTATTGCGATTCTATAGATATTGTGATACGATAGTATGATTTTCTTTGTGGAAACATAGTGTTTTCATACATTGGCTTTGAAATGAGGGGGTTCGGGTTCTACAGGTCCGTCTGTGTCTGCCATTGCTGTTGTTTTTTTATGAACATGACCTAACCGAACAGAATGTAGTTGATGCGAATAGCGATTGACGATACCATTTATTCACTCCCAAAAAGATTACATTACATACATTTTCCAGAAAAAAATAACATTTTATATATTTTTTTATCAACCTGACGATACAAAAATTGCAGAAGCACTGTATCGCGATACTCACATGAATACATTTTTCTTCTTGCTGGTTGTTTTGGTAAGAATGGACTACATAATGGATGTGTTTTTGTTTGGGCTGGATTGACTGGATTCACTGATGTATCCATATACATTATGTAACAATAATAATAAAACAAAACATCACACAGCAGCGCTAGCTTGCATTTTTGTCTGGGACAAAGCCTGGGACTGTGAGTTACACACCATTTCCATTTAACCAATGGCTGGGCCAGTATAATGTAATTGCTTCACTTCGCATAGAGACGCTCACATGTGCTTTGATGGTGGCTGGTTGCAGGGCTGTCTACAGTTCATTGTGATTTATGGAAGCTCTCCTACTATCGTTGGGGAAATGATGAGCACTTTTTTAGTTAGTCATCTATAACAGTAACAGCATCAACTGACTAAGCCATAAAACTGAGTAGTAGCTACTGTATGCTCACTTTCTCTCCATTATTGTCGCTAGCTAGCAGTGTTTTATTTTTGTGAGCGTTTTTCGGTTTTGTGTTTCTTTTGCTAATGTGTGACGTACGATTGCAAACCACGTCCCCGTTTGGGAAGATTTGGCCGGTAAAGCAGGAAGTAAATAATAATCCAGATCTTTTACAGGGTCTCAGTATCCACCTGTAGCGCACTGTGTTGGGCTACATAGTGCTGACCATGGCCCCATGAAGCTCTGGAGCTCTAGAGGCCCTATGGAGCTCTGGAGGCCCCATGAAGCTCTGGAGCTCCATCATAAGACTGATTGTTGGCCTTCTCTGTGAAGGATACATGCAATTTGCCATTTTGATTGAAGCTTTTGACCTGAGCTTTGACAACCGTTTGATTGTAATGCAATAATTGTAAGGGCTCTGGAATCAGCTACTCTAAACTGTAAACTTTGAAAGCCCACAGCTTAGTCAGTGGATGACCTTGTAGTTATTCCAACATTCAAAATACCACGTAAATACCTCAGCTACGGTGACTACAGTAACCTAACCTAACTAAGTAACCTTAATTTACATAGACCTGCATGTTATCTGCTAAAATGACTAGAAAGTTGATTTTGACTAAAACTTACATTTTTACAGTGTACAGTATACTATGTCATATAATATTGTACAGTATATAGTATACACTCACCTAAAGGGTTATTAGGAACACCTGTTCAATTTCTCATTAATGCAATTATCTAATCAACCATTCACATGGCAGTTGCTGCAAAGCATTTAGGGGTGTGGTCCTGGTCAAGACAATCTCCTGAACTCCAAACTGAATGTCAGAATGGGAAAGAAAGGTGAT
>JAOEHI010050944.1:0-19737 GCA_025447815.1 Percopsis transmontana | reverse complement strand
GTATTCCAACTTTAGCAATGCAAATGAAAACTGTTGTTTGATCATGTTAGCATTAGCTAGAAGCTAGCCATAGACACCGAGAGAAGTGACTTTTCCCTTGTCAGTGTAAAATATGTACCAGTAGTTGGATTCAGGGGCGTCAGCTGCACTGATAAACTTCCGGGGCTGAGCCCAGATTCTTCGGGACGTGGCTATATGATTATGGTGTGTGTGTGTGACTGACTCTCGACACTGGGCTGTCAGGGTTACCGCAAGCAAAACAAGTTGCTGTATGCGCATTGCACAAATGAACGGTACATATACGACATCTTTTATCCTACGCCGTCCACCACTGTTTCTGGATTTGTACACTCAATTAACAGAGCCAGAGCAGAACACAAGTCCACTGTCACATTAACTTGTGTGGAAGAATGCATACTCTGCAAGTGATTGAAATTGAAATTATAGTAATTAGACAGACTTACTATTTGAGGTGTGGTACATCATCAGGCCTAGGCCTAAAAATATTCCTCTCTGGTAGATGAGAGAAGAGCACAAATACTTGTCTGGCAATGCATCTCCAAATGGCCTATATAAATTCTGAAATACACTTATTTTACACGTCTGTGTATCACAGTTTCAAAAACTGCTTTGGGTATTAACTTTTAATTGGTTTGCAGACTTTCATCCAAGATGAAACCTACCTAGATTATGTGTGCATGAAGAGAGGAATATTGGAATAACCCATATTGACCTGAGTATCTGCTTGGAATTATGTACTCTAACTTAGTGACATGATATTTAATTGAGTAGTGGTATTACTACCAAAACCAAGATATTATAATAACACCCCTTGACGGCAATGGTCTATTAGCCATATTCACATACAGCTTCATCCGGACATTGTTAATTTCTTGGTCAATTGTGTGGAAGGTTGATGCTGTTTTGTAGTTTCAGAGAGCCTAGTGTTCTATAAATCACTTGCCCTGTACAACTCTGCTATCATTCTAAGAGCTCAACAGTGTGGTTCCGGAAGTAAAAATCCCATTCATATTCTGTATTGAGATTTTGATTATGAGTCATAATTTCATAACCATCCAATGCAGATTTACCACTAGCTACGAGGTTGTGATACGATGGAATATGCTCCCGTAGAAGACACAAGTCCGTATGATATCAACCTTGTTTAATGGGTTTTATTCGCGCTGTCACGGTAAGTACTACACTACCCACAGTCCTCAAGTGTAACAGCGACGTCTCTTATTGGTGGAGCTCGCTGTTACCATGGAAATGTTTTATACACACATACCAGCCTGGCTATCATGTTCATCACGCATTTTGGCGCAATGTTTAAAACCTTCACATGTCATGTTGGCTAAAGCTAGCTTTTAACTGCAAGATCGTTTACATTACGTTGACCAGAGCAACTATCAAGTTGTTACTATGTCCCTGTGAATCAATCAATAAGATTGTACTTATATAATGCATTTCTTGCAAGAACATTTTAGCAATAAAATATAAAATTACTATTAAGTTCAATAAAAGCATAATAGTAGAGTACTTAATTACGGAGGGAAATGTAATTTCTTAAATGGCTAAAAGTGACTGAGTAAGAAAAGTAATACAAAAACAATTTTCGTATGTGGATTCGTATATATACCATATATACACTATTTTCAAGAATATAAACACTATGAGAAAGATTAAATTTAAGAAGAAGCGCGCTAAACTATTGTTATGAATGGAAATACTTGGAAACGCTATCACTCGCAATGGTTTGTGGGATGATTAGTTTATTACCTAAGTAAAACAATTTTGTACACAGTCTTGTACCTTTGCCTTTTTCCGTTTTTCTTTTCTTTTTTTTTGCTCTGATTCAAATGTTTGATAGCCATGATTCACGTCGTAGCTGGTTGGATTGGTTCAAGGCTTAAAACTCTTTATATAAGGATTTTTCGAAATGTCAATGGAGAAAATGAATGGGACATTTAAAAAGTGGGCGGTCACTGTTGAGCTCTATTACTCAAGGTTGTTGCACTTTAGTTTACCAGCTTTTGTGTTTCCTCTAATGCCATCTGCTGGATGTTTATATTTATGACCAAACTATTTTTCCCTGGAATTTAAATGTAGTTCATTGAACCCCGCTAAATAAATATTTATATATGATGGTAGGTTTGTCAATGATTCTTTGTAGTTTGTAACATGGTGATTATTGTCCTTTTCATGACCAGCTCGCACATAACATAAAATGTTACATTTATTTAATCAAGTTATTGAGATGGTAAGCAAGCTATGCTCTCAGACAGTCTGATTTGAGTCATGTCAAGTTGTGTTTCAAAACATATCCAGTGAGCTGAGAAGGACATTTTTGGTTCTGAGGGTGCAACTGTATAATGCAATCGAGAACTGTACCTTAAACTTAGACAAGAAAAAACTCCAAACACTACAAAAGTGATTATCACAATTGCCCACAAAATGTAATCAACAAGAAATACATATCCTGTTTTTTCAAAGATAATAAAACTTGAAATTTGTATTTAGGCTGTAGGCCTGTAGCTACTGAAAATAAACTAAGCATGCGACCCTCCACGGGTCCCGGTCCCCACTTTGAGAAACACCAAAATAGAGGGCAAATGGTATGGCACACAGCCAGGTCATCAAGCAGCGCGAGGAAAGCCAATGCTTCCCATGCCTTTCATTATTCAGGAAGGTATTGGGCAGTCTGGTTGCTAGGGGTGGAGTTTGTCTTTTCGCCACAGATAGAGAGAGATAGAGAGCAGTTGAGTTGATGGAGACCGCGAGACTTTGTAGTGATTACATTTCCAGCAAGTATACTTTGGAAGTAGGGTACCACTCAGTCGCATAAGTATTTCGACGCAGTTTGCCGGAGATGGACTAACCAACCTAAACGACTAATGTTTGTTAAGGTAGGCTATTTACCATCCTTTAAAACATAGGCATACATCACTACCTTTTCCTGCAGTTGAATACAGTGTGAGAATAACTCATTGTGTGTGATTCAGTTTTCATTATTTGATTGATTTAAAGTGACTCGAATTTGATCAACCTGCGTATCAAGTTGATCTAAATGTCCGCACTAAATGTAACTCACAAACGATATGTTGGCTAGGTCTAATGTTTATTATTTCTGATAAAGGAAGCGCATTTATTTTTCACCCTTGCCTGGAAAATTGTGTGTGAATGTGTATTAAAATTCATAGTAGCCTACATCTTTAAAGGTGGTTTGTAAATGTATATACCATGCATACTGCTGAAGGTGTTCACGTGCAGTCGTCGAGCCGTCTCAAGTTTAATGACCTCTAGATGGCGCTCGGTTGGGTTTATGGACAAACTTGAAAAGCAAAAATTCTGTGAATTTAAATTATTCATATTAAGCCCCTTTTTACTGTCAGTGGAAGAAGTTCTATCACAAACGTATTCCAAAAAGCTTTCAGATTGATTATAGTCCACAATCAGATTAAAATATGGTATAGTTATTCAGATGTTACCACTTCATTATTAGACTAGATATTCTAAGGTAACTGCCTTATATTTCATTTTCATTTAAGCTGTTAAATAATAGATTTTAAAGTAAACTTCTGAGCATGTCCGACTACATGGCTCATCTATCAATAGTGAGTTATATAGGCTAATACATACACTATAATAACTCCCTTCAAATCATGCATTTAAAAATACTATGTACAACATTGACCATGTGATCATTATTCAGGGACACCAAGGGCCAGCAATAGGTTAGGAGACCATGAAATGTTGTTTCCCTTGTTGATGCACAATTCATAAGAACATAATCACCTCATTGAAACTGGATATGCATGATGCTCACCTCAGTTGAAGAGGGTAGATGAGAGACACATTAGGCCTTCTATTCATAGTTTGTTCAAGTTGTTAGTTAAAGCTCCTCCCCCAAGACATGTGGTGCGGGGAACAGGTGCAGTTTGTAGACATGTTTGCAGGTGGTGAATGGTCCTATTGTTGTGTTAACCCTGCTGAGACATAACGAAGAGGAGAGCAGGTGACTGCTTCATTATTGTGGATACTGGCTTTTTGCTTTCAAAACGTTTAGGCCATGATGTTTGATGATTCAAAAAGGTCCACACCTTTTTAAATTGTTGGCTTGCCACAGCCTCCTTTTGTGTAATAAGTTGTGTAATAAAAATGAGCACTTTGATAAAACATTTTTAGTCAACTTTTATCCATCTAGTTTATGTTGTGGTAGAGCTGACCTGATACTTGCTGGGATAGCGGAATGACATTCCTTTTTGCATTCCTTGTTTTTTTGTGGATTCGGTATGTTTCTTATTTTTTATTATCTAAAGGTGAAGTTGAAAAAGGCTCATCAGAATGTTCTGATATTCAAGTGTTTCCAAACTTTGAAATCATCTTGCATATATTTGACAACACATGCTAGAGTCTCTGCAAGTTAATAATTATGTTTAGAACCAGAGTTTTGATGCTTACTTTCCAAAGTATACAGTGCACCATATGGTGGCCTACTTGTTGCTTCTGAAGTTCTAAAAATACTGCATTAGCATAACGCGATACGTCATTAGAATAACTGGAATTAACCTTTAACTGTGGTGTACCAACAGTAGGCCTTCATATCTATTAATTATTCATTCGGTTCTACCCTGTTGGTCCAAATTCAGATGCTTCTCACCATGGTAACAGTGTTGGGTGTCTGCCGGAGGGCATTGGTTTCCCTCGTCCTGCCGTCTCTTGCTCTGTTTCTCACTCCCAACAGACCCGTTCTGGCCTTATATCTTGATGCTTCTGCTCCACATTATGACATAGATATTTGATTCAGTCAAACCATACCAGTTGTCCAGAGCGGGGGGTGGGGGGGCGAAGGGGTAATTGGACTCTGGTTGCTAAACATTTGTATTAAGTTCCTATCTTTCATATTTGTATGTAGTATGTGAACAGTGGTTGAGAATCTAAGCTTCAGATGAATAGGTTGGCATCACTCCTGCCCAACGGGCTGTTTTGTGATGCTGTGAATGAAACTGTGATAGACTGTAGGACTACTTAAACCTCACTTCATGCAAGTACTCCTTCAAACAGTAGAGGGTGCACTCACTCTGCATGTGTCAGATCACTAGGCAATGGGACCTTATGAACATTTCATGTCACAATTATCCTGGCCAAAATAATTATCCCGATAATCATCAAAATATGCTTAAAACTCGAGCACTAAAAAACAATCACTAAAAAAAAATCCATTAATAAATATAATCTACCTATCACCCTGCGAGGATATTCACGCTCCTGTGAGGATACTCACGATTTTCCCTATAATTGAAATTCACCACAATAAAATTATCGTTAGTGTTTTTATCCAGATGAAAGATAAAATCTTCCCATCTCTACAGGTCACATCATGAAAATTGGTATTTAGGCCTATATCTCACAAGCATCTCAAGGAATAAGCCAAAGAGGTATTTGAAGAAAAAAAAAGCGCATTACATTTTAAACATTACAATTTCTGTTAGTAGAGGAACCAACCGAAAAGTTTGATCAACTGCTTAGCAAAAGGCTGGCAGACGTTACTTTTTTATCTTTATTATGCATGTGTTGTTTGTGTTAATGAAGTTTGGTTAAAAATGCACCTTAGGTCTCCCTATGTAAAGATACGATCAAACTCCAGATATATCTGTTGTTTATTCTGTACAGTACTGTGTGCCTTCATTCATTTTGTTTCCTGATTAAGGTTTTCAAGTAGGTCACAGTGTGGGGAGGGTGAAAGGAATTGGTCATTTAGACATCGTTGATACCCACCAGAGATGTGACAGATGTTGTGTACAGTGTGGCCAATTGTTCTCAGGTGTGCCCTACAAGCATTCTATTGAAACATTTGTCTCTAGGTAACCTTTTTCTTTGCAGTTAGGTGAAAAGTGAAATTAATGGTGGACTCATTACACATAACAGTTGATGTCAAAACGGATGTTGTCACAGAAGTAGGCATAAAGATATATGGTTAGCTATGGAGTGTGCAATTTCCGATGTTATCATATATTCTTTTAAAAACTGAAAAATAATCTTGATAAAATGCATCAACATTCACTATAAGAAAAACACAGTACAGTAGCTACAGGCTAGTTGTTCCCTGTTCTAACAGTGCTATAGAAGCCACCTATACATACAGTACACAGGGTGTTTGTATTGCGGATGTAGGAACAACTAGTTCATGCAGTTGGTGTGCTTACTTTATTCACATGAGTAGTTGAAAAAGCTTGATTTGATACAAACCTCCTTTTAAAAATACTATAATGGATATTGATACTATAGTCATTCATTTGAATTAATTTCACCAGTCAGAAGGAGGCCCTCGCTTAGGAGTCCTCAGGCAATTGGACAAATAAGAGAATAATACAATAGGAATATGACTAAACTATGTGCAGAATCCGTATTTAGGATTTATTGTTCTTATCAAACCTTCCAAATTAAGAGTCATACTTGCTGTCAGACACATATATTGTTTGAATCATCTCTGTCCTTTGAAATATGTCCAAGTGACTGCTGATAAGGACAGTGCGAAAAAATGGCACTCCATTCCAAAGATCATATTGTTAAAGACAGTCAAGTCCGTGACAGTTATTACAATTAGAACTTGACTCTAGACAAATAAAGGATATTTATATAGTCATGCCTCAGAGTTAAAGCTCTATTTGGTTGTGTTGCTTCTCTCTCTCTCTCTCTCTCTCTCTCTCTCTCTCTCTCTCTCTCTCTCTCTCTCTCTCTCTCTCAAAGAGCTTTCCCATCTCTTTTCTGCCTCTCGTCTCTTTTTTTTGTTGAAAAGAGGTGGAGTTGCCCCGTAATCCTACACCTGCCCAATTCACGAATGTTAGCCTACTGTAAGTCTCTGAACTTCTCTGACAAGTGCAGAGGTTAAGACACGTTAAGCTTCCCGGCTGAGAAACACATCTTAACATCTAGCTGGCGAAGAGGAAAAAGGAAGAGCAAGAATAGACGCCACATTGAAATGGACCAACACATCTTGAAATGATTCCCTGGAAGGCTAATTGAACTCGCTGTGGGCCCCCAACATGTCTTTTGAAGCGAGTGTCGTGAAGGACACGGCTGAGATTGAGCCAGATTGTTGTGAGGGTCTAGAGGAGGATGATCTGGGGCCGATTGCCAGCTTACCTCTGGATTTGTTCCCACCGCGGGACTTCAGAGGGAAGTTTAAGAAGATGCGCAGTAAGAAGAGGCCAACAATTCTTGAAAGTAGGTGCTGCTTTACCTCTGGGGAGCATTAGTGAATATTTCAGGGTTTCCCTGGTCAATGTTTAAGAAAACCTTGTTTTTTAGAATCAAATTATACAGAATACACTCAGATTGACATATTTAATCCACAACTGCTATAACTGTTACCAGGGGTCATTTAGTTCGAGGTTACTGTTCTAAATTGAAAAAAAAGTAATTTTTATTATATTGGTAAAAACTGCATTTGTGTAGTCATAAGGTAAGGCCTACTTCTTTTAGCGGGCCATGAGCCCAAAAAGATTAGAAAGGATAGAACTTTTGGGAGTGAAAAAGAGAGAGGAGGACCTGTGGCTTGAGAGTAAAGGGGAGTCAAGGGTTTGAGCTGATATCACAAGGATGGTGGAATTGGGCAGACATGCCTCACATTCCTCACCGTCATCAGAGCTTGAAAATGTTTTTAATAAGCACTACATGTTGCAAAGCCCTTGCCCAATCAGGGTAATGTTTGTCATCAATTTTATAATTGGCATGGATTTCTGAAGTATTATTATGCCTTTATATACATAGAGGCATCGTTTAGTCCTGCTTTGTGATTGAATCTGACGGTGTGGTGGTGTTGCTAAGAGTTTAGCAACTCCTCTATGCAATGACACTGCTAATCTGCAGTGCACAGACACGCTGTTGATGTAAGCCCATGCCAAACATTCAAGTTTTCATAGCAGTTGCACCCTTGGCAAGTGTAGGTGCATCAGCATAGGGCGTTAGCCCATAAAAAGTCTTTCTCAAGGATGACGGTAAGCTTGATGATTTTACAGCCAGGTGAATGATAACACAACAGACCAACAGACATGTACTGAAAGAGGTACCTTACAAAGATATGCATATTAAGATTACAGGCAGGGTTCCTGCACTTGGAGAATCCAGGTTGACTAGTTAGTAGTAGCTATATTTTGATAGTATACTGAGGGTATAAAGAAATCTCATCAGACACCCATCCAAAACACATGAACGCACACTGCCTGACAACTGCACTGCCTGAAGGATGAATCTACGAGAGAGCACAGCATCGCTAAGCATATCCAACTACCTCATGGCTCATTCACATGTAAGATAACTCCTAACATTATCATAATGAAAATAAGCAACGAACATGGCTAGTTAGTACTCAAAGCTGTCAAGCTAGCATGTTAATATTGGGAAATTGTATTGAAAATCAAGTTTGATGCAGTAATTTATGGCTAGCTATCAACAGGTACAATGTTAGATTTCAGGCAAAGCTAAAAACATGAACAAGGTTAGTGATGCTACTTCAGCGCATTTCATCCATAATGATTGGCAACGAAACAGCTCTAGTATTTACCCTAGCTACCTGGTGATTTTTCTGTTACCATCAGTGACACATTGACGATTGCGAATTTTGTATTGCTCATAACACATTATAACAATATTCTGTTCAATACAAATATCTAATCATGTTTGATCTATTGCTTTATAGGCCAGAATTTCAGGACTGTGCTTGGAACAATCACATCAACTCCTTCACCGGGCCATCCTGTTCTAACTTGTTTGAATAAAATCTTGAAAATGATAAATGCCTTTTCCTTACACTTACATCATAAACAAGCAAGCCATTACATTTATTATGTCTTTACATGCTGCACAAATAATGACAACCAAATGTGGTTTGACACTTGTTTATTTTCTGGAACACCATAAAATATATAACATTAGAAATATTACAACCTATAAGATATATACATTATATAATTACCATAAACAATATATATATACACAAAGGGTGTGTCCAGAGGTTTACTGACTGTTGACACAGGTCAGTGTTGGCTGACTGGCTGTGCATGTGACATCATATGGATGCTGTATCCTCAGTAGCAAACAACCTTCTCCGCAGTGCTCTGGTGGTATGCGATGTAAATTAATCCTTCTCCACCTTCAGTGTGTACAACCTCCACATCCTGTACTTCTTGTTGTACCTTGCCGTATTGGCATAAGAGAAAAGAGTTTAGACTTAGTGAAATGTTCATGTTACCTTACATTGCACAGTAGTTTCCATTTCCACATAAAATGCCATCAACACATTAAATCAGCACCATGCATTTTCTTCTTCAAAACAATGTAACTGTATTTCTCATACTATTGGATCTGCCTTGACTCAGGACTGATGTTTATTGACTAAAATGCGAGTACTTATAATATAACATAGGCTACTGTTTCAGCCATCATCGTTTCTCTTGTCTGGTCTGTGGATGTGGCGATTGTAGTCCAGGCCAGCCAAATAACATTATGGTAACATTACGTGTAAACATTGTTCTTTTTACACAGCGTTTTGAAAGCAGGACCATTGCTCCTTCATTCCACCTCGTGTGTAACCTTTTACACACACGGTGGAATGGGGGATCATTGTTGTTCTGCTGGCAGCGGTGGTAGTCACAGAGACGGAACAATGTCACTTACAGCATAGTTAGCGTTGGGCTAAGTAGCTAGCCAACGTAGTGCTACATAGTTCAGGAAAATAACAAATTCTATTCTCCAGTGAAACTGTCATAGTGCTTTTTGTTTCATTTAATGATGTTTCTTTCTTAATTTGGAAGAGAGAGGAAAAGGCTTTGTTTGGCATGGTCAGAAATGGTCCCATTTGAAGTTGATGTTGTAGTGGAGTATATTTTCCTACCTGCCCTTCCTAAAGGCCCTTCATTAGCATAGCTAGTGGGACTGCCTTGCAGTATACACTATCACTAGTCATGATCTTAAAAAGCTGCCCCGCTACACTTCCTGGAGTCCAAATCGCTTAAGGGCTGACAAATGTGTGAGTGTGTTATGTAATGAAGGACAAGTGGTTATCACTTGATAGCAACACAGAAGGGATTAGACTTAGTGCTGAGCAGCAGCAGGCAAAGGGGGATTGGAGGATGTCATTTAAAGTGCAAAATAGCTATCCTAGAATATGACAATAAATGTCATCAAAATGAATTCATTCATTATGTCAGGAAAGGCTCATTTCAATCTACATGCATACATCTTGAACACAATGGCAACCATCGGAAGATCTAGTAAACTTCGGTGTCTTTCATTTCTGATCACGGTAGAGAACATTTTTTTCTCACTGAAGTGGCAGTGTGTAATTTTGGCCACAAGGGAGATATGGGCATATCCCCCTTCAATCATGTGTCGCACTTTTGAATTCAGACAGAATGGTGGCGCAGCTTTTGCAAAAAGTAGCTTCTTTAATGGATTTTATGGTGATGATCATAAAACATATATTCTGGTCAGGTATTATGCGTGTAACAATACACTACATATGGAAATACTTTGGCCAAACATTTAAAATAATCGTGCGATGACATCATACATTTTACACAATAGCCTTTTAAAAATCTAGATGAAGGATAAAAAGAAAAGATAAATAATATGGAAGAAAATAATTAACTGGGATAAAATGTTGACCGTACTTTCAATATAATGTGTTGCTGTTGGAAAGAAAATGTGTTCACTCAATAAAAGCTTTTTAATCCCCTTGGCCTGCTGATCATTTGGTTCTCCTTGTAGAGTCTGCCTGTTATGTCACCCATCTCCCTTGGTCTGTCTGCACAGCAGTAACTGTTCAGGTGCTAAAGATGTTAAAGATGCACAAGTCCTGCACCATCCATTATTATCAGTGCCCGCATGCAGACAAACAGTGGTTATTATTAACTGTGCTCCGCTAAGAGGATTGCTTCCTGCACTCCCAACCTCTGCGCAGTTATTTAAAGGGAGCCCGCATCACCGCCCGCTGCCTGCCAGAGAGAGAGAGAGAGAGAGAGAGAGAGAGCTGTCAGCCAAGGACAGGACAGAACAGGAGGAGGGGTAGAAGCGCGCCAGCGTGTTGACTCTGGCTCCAGTCATTGTGAGCGACATAGTGAGGTGACATTGAGCTCTACCTGCTGGTCCCAGCTCAGCTCGGCTGCTACTGGGGGGAGGGGGGGGGGTTGACACCCCAGCCAGAGAAGGATACTAATACTAGTATCAACAGTGAGCTGCAGCCATGGCCAGCCAGCAGGACTCTGGCTTCTTTGAGATCAGCATCAAGTCTCTGTTGAAATCGTGGAGTGGAAGTGAGTAGTTGTTTGCTTGCTGTTTGATGCTAGCTGTTGCTGTTATGGTTGTGTTCATTCCAGTAGGACAGGCTAACTAAGGATGGATCTACACCAGGCACTTTTCCTCAGTGATTTGTGTAATGGAGAGTATTGTTGCATGTTCTCAATGAAGCTGTTTGTTTAGCAACAAAGTAAGCTGTAATCCGGGCTGTCCCTTAAGCATCCAAAGTGCTGCTAGCTCAGTGGAATACAGGCCTGAAGGGTCCTGGTCAGTGGACATGTGACAGAGAACTGATGCTTCTACCCACATTTTGTTTGGGTGTTTTGGGCTACAAGCTAGCTTAACTGCTACAGATGGTGATTCCGTATCTCACGTCTGCTGTGTTTTGTAGTGTGTTTTAGCCTCACAGATTTCAAATAGTTTTTATAATGTGCAGGGCCAGTGTAATAGGATTAGCGGAGGTTCAGCTTGGTTGCATGTTCTGCATAAATCTCAAAGCTTCAGTGGCTACCCGGCCCCTGTCTCATAAGGATGAGACAGGATATCCTGTGTGCTTTTGATGATGTCATAATTCTGATTTATATAAGTTATGTAGTAAGTTATATAAGTTATATAAGCACTTTGCAAGACCGACTCAGCATACTAATATTTCAAGTAGACACAAAAGACAAGATAGAGACAGAGGCATACAGAATATATACACATTGTTGACTCCTGGTCAAACAATTTAGGATAATTTTTTACTACAAAATGCATTATCAAACACCTGAAACACCTGTAAAGGCCGAGCGTATCTATCTGAAATTCAAAGTTATACCATAGAACATGCTGTCCTCGTCTACAGAGTGAACATTGTACGATCTCCTGATAATGTTGCATAATCCTCAGAGTAGGTCACTTTGTCGATAAAGGCACAGACAGACTCAGTATCATCAAAAGCCTAAAGCTGGGCTTTAATTTATTATATTATATATTATATATTACTTTTTATTATATATTATATTATTATATCTTTTGTTAATGTGATCTCTTAATCTCTATCTATCAAATCTCTCTTTATGAGCCTTTATTCAGTGAATCACAAAGTGGCAATAACAACAAAAATGACTGCTAAATATAAACAACTGAATGAACAAAGGGCACATTTACTCTCCCGTTTGTTAAGCACTGTTTGTATTGTGACCAGGTAAACAAGGAAAGGCCCCCAGGGGCTTGGTTTTCATTGGTAGGTGTATCCATTTCTAATGAAAGTATGGCTCAATAGCACAAAACTGATATTGTCAGACAAAAGCATAAGGAATTGCCACCACCACCCCCTATGTTCTGTTCTGTTCTGTTCTGTTGTCTTTACTTGTTATCTAAATTTTGTTTATATATTGTTTATTTTGCTCATTTAAGGTCAGAGGGGTTTCATCCTAGGACTTTTTTGTATTTTACACTGCTGCTATAGCATTATCACTGGACAAAAAGCCAGGTGAACTAGTCTATATAAGGAGGCATGACTTCACACAATAAACAGCATAGCTCTATTGTGGTATATTGAGTCTTTGAGAATTTCAACACGTTTAAAATTATATCCGGTACATCCAAAAATGACCGGGTGAAGTACTGTGAAAATGTATGACACAAAATCCCATTTGAAATGCACAGGCTTGTCTAGGTTATAGAAATATAGCTGCCAAGTATACTAACACACACACACACGGAAAACGATAACATACTGTACAGTCACACACACACACACACACACACACACACACACACACACACACACACACACACACACACACACACACACACACACACAGTGTGTAAAGGCACAGTGGCCCATCAGTACAATAAACCAAGCATCCATTTTATCCATCAAATGTTTTTACTTTACTAAATTTTTTGGAATGGATCCATATTTAATTTGATTAGCTAAAGCCATATTTACCTTACTATCATGTCTGTGAAAGGGATCCATTAAATTTATATATTCATCAAAGTCCATATGATACTGTGATAAATAATTACTGTTAGCTGTTAATTAAGTGATTTTATTTCCTCAAAAGAAAAAAAACATTGTTCCTATCAGCAGAGATGGAGATGCAGTTTCTGTTGTAATCCATGGCTTAATGACCTAAACCACATAACACCCCCTGCTCGATAGCCCTTTATTCCCAGTCTTAGGGAATAAAGGGCTAATACAGGGACGGAGAGGATTAAATCATAATGTTTTGCCATTACTGAGTTTGAAGCACCCGCCAAGCTTTGCCAGTGTTTCTCGTAGCATCTAAATGTCTTTGTTTTTTTTTTGCAAGGTCGAATTAAGGAGGTCAAGGGTATCTCAATGTCCGCCCACTCCGTTCACAAAGGACTTCTAAAATATCTAGCAGCGGGCCAGTACTCAAATACAAGTCTGCATCTTTGTTTGAAGATAGAATGTTTAAAGAGACATGTTTCTAAAATAATTCGACACACAAAACAATTGTGATAGTATTTATATACATATACAAACCATATACAAACTTGAGACCAGTCCGTGCTTTGAAGTGCTGAATCAAGAAACATATTTAATAACAAACAATGCATGAAATTACAATGCGGCCGCAAGGGAGAGATACGTTAGCTTCGCATTAGCAATGCTCCACCAAACCGTATTCCTGATGAACAATAGGACGCTCTGGCTTATATAGTTCTGATATTCAAAATAACCGCTCACAGGTAAGGTGATCATTCATTGGCTGGAGGTGTGGCCGCTAGGGCTTGTGGGAGGAAAACACTAAAGACAATGAATTTAGCAGGCTGGGGGGGGGGGTTGGCTGTGCTTTCAGGTAACAAATGTTAATTTAAACTGAATGAACAGCAGACACACCAAAAGGTTTGGAGTGGGGGTTCAGCCTGTTCTGGGACAAGGAAAACAGACAGACAATAGATACAATAGGTCAAGTTACAAGATCACATATACTGTATATGCAATGGCAAAACTCTGCTGGCTGGGCCAGGAGTGGCTATGCTTCTGTCATGCAAAAACATACATTCCTGGCTGGTCTAGCTGTAAGGCTTCTGCCCGGGCTTGCTATTAAACTTAATGAGATATTAAATAATATCTAAATTCTAATTCCTTCAAGTGTAAAACCTGCACAATCCATGGGTCTTTTTTTTCTTCAGTATTTTTACGTGTCTGTGTGTGCGTGTGTGTGTGAAAGACACTTGTTTTCCTGTGTGCATTGTCCTCTAGGGAGCACCACCATGCTCAGGGAGTTTTCAGCGTGGCGATGATGTAATGCACGCTGCGCCCATGCCCCCCCCCCCCGTTTGCAGTGTCACATGTAGTGTCTTCATTTTAACACACATTTCAGCTCCCATAGCTGAAGGCAGCAACACTGGTTGCTTTCTCCAGCCCCCCTCCCCCTCCCCCTGAGCTCATGTAATATGAGACAGATTCATTGAAAAGAGGTTAACGTGGAGCCATACTCATTTTGCATTAGGTGTTCGCCAAATCAGTTAAATCAGTGGGTGTTATACATTCAGATGTTGCATTAGGCTAGAACATTGGCTTGTTTGGAATGGAACAGGTCTGAAATATTATTATTATTTTAAGGCCCTTAGTTAACAAAATAAATTCCCAATGCAATGTTGTACTGCAGAGTAGTGTACTGTTGTGGCAAGTGATTGAGAATTGTGTTTACACTCTGGTGGTCTGTGAATTGTGCTTTAAAAGCACAGAGGGGGCTGCATCTGTCAGTATAGTGTGTACCCCAGGATAAATATAGTACTACAACTATGCCACCATAGCATGTTAGACCTCACCACTCTGCTGTGCCTCAGCTAAAAATTCCTGCCTGACCTTCACTGTTGGAAGGCACTGGCTGGTCACAAGGCTAGAGTAAGCCCCAGCAGAAGGCAGTACTCAAGAGAGATAGAGATCTAGAGATCGCGTGGTCTACCGTATCAAACGTTACTCCCACTTTTCAAACGGACCCACCGCGGGCCAGTTCAGCATGGAAACTATTAAGTACAATGACAGGCCAACAGACAGCGTAAACATGGACATTAGCATTTAATTGTCTCGACTTGGAAGAAGCCTGGATTTGTTGTCATCCTTTCCCACTATGGACAGAAAGGCGGTACGCTGGAGTACGGCCAGCGTTATCAGCTTCATCAAGGGCCTGGGTAGGTGCTGCTAAACTGCCATGGTCGAAGAGAAGCGACATCTAAGAGTCACATCAGATAGGCTTGTGTGCTGGACATTCCACTTAGGGCATCTTAAAATGCTCCACGTGCTAGAAAATACCTGACAAATATGTGTCTAATATTGCCAAACCCTCTTTTCCCCCCATGCAGCTTTACTTAGGAGGTTTATCATAGAAGCTTTTGCTATCATGTTAGTAACTTTCTCTTCTATACCTTTCCCACTAATTTGTGAAAGTCCATGTTCATTTAGCTGACCTATAGCAAACCTGCTGACTTATGTGCTTTAAACACGTGTGTTCACACGTGTTAAAGATTGGTATCGAAACATCATTATTTCACGTAAACTTAGTTAAGTGCTTCATTACTGCCGTCTCCTTCAAATTCTGACCACTGCAATATGCTAATCCCTAAAGGTCTCAATTAGTCTTTCACACAAATAATCATTAGGCGCTGTGACCACTGAATGTATCTTATTTTTTGAAGTGCAATATAAATAACTTATGAACACAATTCATATGTTTATTTATTTGGTTGTGTATACTATACAGTTGACACCACAGTATTTAATTATAATTACATTGATCACAGTTAGAAATCACAATCTCCATATCAAGCAAATATTCGCAATTATCATTTTTGTCATAGCCGTGCAGACCTACTGTCTCCCTATCCCAACATAGCTATAACAAAAATACCAAAACTAAATTCACAATAAACTTCCCTTACACTCTACACTGGAAAAATAGGACGGTGATATACTCTAGAATTGGAAGAACTAGAATAGCTGTCTTATGGGGATGACAGTAGCCTGTCATCTTCTATTGTATCTATTGGGGATAACATATCATTGCATTTATATCTGAATTGTCACCTTGAAATATGGCACAAGAATTTCCTGTAAAAAATAGATATAATTAAATGTGATGTGTTAAAATATGACAAGGTTTTTCCTGCATAGAGAGAATTACGAGGCGGTTGCCTCCGTCAAATTTTGTGCCGCCTCCACCTCTTGACAAAACTCTGGAGGGTGTCTTTATGGAAAACACTATTTTTTTAACAAGAATTGCACTTGGTGGATTTCTGTCATTTGCACGCTCACACACTATCGCTGCATTCAGCAGGCAGTTGGGCGTGGAGAGCGGAGCGGCGAGATTCAATGCATTTCCTATGCATAACAGCGGGGTAGTTTAAAGTTTAATCCCTGCACCCAAAAGTTGACTTAAGATTTTACTTTTCCAGCTCCACTTGGAGCGGTAGCCAATAAAATAGCAGAAACTACAGTAGGTCACATGCTCACAATCTCACATGTTGAAGACAATTAGCTAATCAAATGAATGTGGATTAAATTAAGTAAACGTTTATAGCAACAATATTCACAACCTCTTTGTTTTGGATTTGACCCTGTACAACTAAAATTAATGTAGCTAAAAATAAATAAAAATGTATAACAAATTTATAAAAATGTGTTAATTCTAGCAAGCTAGAATTAACAAACATATTTACTTTTCAGCTGATAGCCAAAGATACAGCTGTAATAGATCTATATATAGATCCATCCTCTTAATTTTGCTCTCAGAGTGCACCAGATTGATGTATTTAACTTTAAAATCTACAAAATTTTCTTCCGGAGGGAGCATGCCCCTTGATTCTGACAGATGTAATATGTGACTAAAATGTATACCAATAGTTGCTGACACACGTTTCAGACTTTGTTTCAACTGCACTGTGGTTTATGTTCAGTGTTATTTAACACACACACACCATTTAACAACCACAGAATCAACCCACATGCACCGAATCCAGAATCTCTCATTATGAAGTAGTAAGCCTTTTTTGGCCAAAAGCCTTTCTGAATATTTTAAACATGCCATTTTCAGCAGTTACTCTATGGGTTGAGGCTATTTAAGTGAACATTTGGCTCTCCTTATTAGATGTTTGTACACAGTTAGCTGCTATTTATAATTTTTGCCTAAAGGCACCACAGTGCAACACTGAGGTAAACTTTAACTTGTGAGTTAGTTTGTGGGGTTTTATGGGCTCAGCCAGACCATTAGTAGTTAAACACAGAGCAATTCGGAACGCTGGCTGAAGGATGGCCACATGTGGGAGATTTCCCTGAAAGGGCATCGACATCCTCTGTGTGAAATGAAAATACCAGCTGCTGCCGATGGTGTTTTAATTTCTAAATGAACTCTGAGCATTAGGAAGCAGAACGGACTTGGGGCAAGCTGGTTGCCCTTTGGACAATCTCTCTCAGGAATGTTCACTATGTGAAAGAACCAACATGTGTGGAAACGAACACCCTATTTGGTGATCTCTCTTTTCAAACCCTGCATGTAAAGTACATGCTAGAATTAGTATTGCGTCATGTTGTTAATGCCTAAAGGTGCCTGTTTGTGTTGCCTCTCCAGCCTCGCCCGTAGGGAACGGATACAGTAAACCTCCGATTCCTCCCGTCTGCTGCCTTCAGGGAAGAGATAAGGGACCCCCAGCCATGATGCCCATCAGCATTGATCCGGAGAGCAAGCCGGGGGAGTACGTCCTCAAGAGCCTGTTCGCCAACTTCACTACAATATCCGAACGCAAGATCAGCATCATCATGGCTGAGCCACTGGTGAGTCAGCACATCTGGCAACTGCCACTCTGTGTTTACGAATGTCTGCTGTTGTAGGTGATACATGACTAAATCGTTGGTTCTCAAAGTGGGGACAGGGGGCTTGCCAGGTTTTACATTTTTTATTATCTTTTATAATATTGTGCATACACATTTTCAAGTGGGCTAAAAGCCATTAAGAACATGTGTAAAAAGGTTGCTGAGCTGGTGAATTTGATGGTGGATTCAATGCTTAGTGGGGAGGCCATAGACTAGGCTACAACCCATCATGCATGGTAACAGCACGATTGCAAGGTTAGAAAAAATATAAGTGACATACAGAATAAACACAAGTATTACAATTACTCTTGACTTGTCTTTGCTACGTATTTGTGGGACTGTAGTAAGCTAGCAGAAGCAGGCCAAAATGTCTTTCTAGTGAAAGTTGAAGCGCTATGGTATACTGACAGCGCCTTGGTCTTACAAGTGAGCATCAGGCATAGAGGACAATCTGTTAAAAACCTTGTCATATTTAACTGGTTTTAGCCCAAGGGTTGGGTAGTTCTCTACAGAACAACAGTCCCATTATACAGTAATATACAAACAGCCTAGGGATACAGTATGTTTTTGTGGATGTCAAACTGAGAATAATTAACGAGAATGTTGCTTTGAATGGCATTACATGGAAGGTTACAATATTCTTTCTTTTCAGGCATTACAATAACACTGTTAGTAGTTATACTTCACCCTCATATTCACGTTGTCTATTTTCTAGCTGAGAGGTTTGCGAGAGTTTAACCTGTGGCAACCAGCAATTTTATATTTTGCCAAAATAAATGTGATGGTTGTCATTATGCTTTTTGTCTTTCTACAGTATTAAAGGAGACATACTATAACAGACTTGTATTATTACATTATTTCAAATTCAATTCCTGTTCAGTTAATTTCATATTTCGGTTTAGCTTGAATGCTTGACATTCTAATTCTGCACCCCATTGTTTTTTCATTGAATGTACAGCGTAAGCCCAATATTAACAATAGACATACAGTAAGTTTACTACTTGCCTACTTGAAACTGATCAATGATAAACCTGCTAGTTGCATTTCTATTGTTATTCTCCTACTTGTTGTCATGACAATGTCAATATTGAGCTGTTAAGTGAAGGGAAAAACTGCAAGTAGGGTCTCTATAGGGATTTTTCTCCAGAAAGGATTGTGACAGGTCAGAAGGGTCAGAAATAAATGTTATAAATAATTTTGTGGAAATAGCTTGGTTTAAAACCGACTCACACCTACTCACGCATTAGTCCCATTGAACGTCAACAAAAACGAACTGCTTCGTGCTCCAAGAAAAGATGCAGACTTAAAGACACGAATGAGTCAGTAGTTGCCAGCCAACTGGCCATATGTTCTGTCACTTTTGTGTTTTAGAGGCAGACAGATACAATAACTTTATATGGTTTGAGCTTGTTTGGTGTACAGTTATTGCTAGGTTTACTTCCGGATTAGTGCGTGTGTATTGGTCACTTGTGTTAGGAACCGGTGGGACGGACTTCGGGCACAGACTCAGACACTGAGGTAGATGTAGTTTAAAGTGCTTTAATATATAGTTTAGTGCTCCTTTAACATAGAAACCAAAAGGCAGGTACAATGTCCAAAAACAAACA
>JAOEHI010050943.1:0-19739 GCA_025447815.1 Percopsis transmontana | reverse complement strand
TGTGTGTGTGTGTGTGTGTGTGTGTGTGTGTGTGTGGTCCCCTCCAGCCTCATCAACCACCACCCGATGTTAGTGTGACCACCACATGGGTGGTAGATGTTATTTCCATCTACTGTGTGTGTGTGTGTGTGTGTGTGTGTGTGTGTCTGTGTGTGTGTGTGTGTGTGTGTGTATGTGCCACTACAAGGGCGGTAGAGGTTATTGTGACCAGAAGCATTGTGGGTAAAGTGGAGCTGAGCTAGAAGTTAGACCACCATGGACCTCACTTTGTCTCTCCATCGCGCGCACACAGAAGACAGACCATTGGCACCGCGGTATCGCTGTCTGACCCACAGAAGATCTTTCTCTCTCTGTCTGCCTCTCACTCACTTTAGAGAGCGTTAGAGAGGCAGGGCATGGCGACGATGACGGCATGTGTTTACACACAGGTGCACGCACACACGCACACACGCACACACAGAAAGCCATGCACCAACCAACCATTTCAAAATCGAAAGCAAATAGCAGCCTTCGGCCGACCGCCTCTGTGCCACTCCAAACACTCCTCACACCCCTAAAGAGAGCACTCAGGTCCTACCGAGGTCAATAGCAATGTAATGCTATTGATGCTATTTGGCCCGGGTGTGTTTGGAAAACACCAGCCAGTGGCCAATCAGCAGCCAGCCTGGCCCAGCCATCCTTATGTAACATCCTTATGAGTGTCCACCTTGTCTGCTGACATCAACCAGCTATGAAGTGGACCACAGCACGTCTATTTTTCAACACACTTGCCCAGGTTCGCCACACGGCTTATGGGAGCCATGGACATCTGGCAGGACAGTTCCTAGCTTCCTTCCAAACATGTGAAGGTAAACGTGTGTGACAGAACTGGGAGTGCTCCCTGCAGAGGACGTCAGCTCCTTTCTGTTTGTATGGCCGTCTAACACAGCTCTCCCCAGTGTCACCAGCGACAGTCCTGACTGGTGCAGCCTCCTTCCTGCTAAATACTGTGACCCCTGCTACTGACTGGTGCAGCCTCCTTCCTGCTAAATACTGTGACCCCTGCTACTGACTGATGCTCTCTTTCTCTCTCGCTCTCACACACAAACACATACACACACACACACACAAACAATAACCTCAATAAAAAACTATTTAGGTGATTCCTGTTAAGTGATCTGATGGTTTATGTAGTTGAGCAGGTTCCATGTTTTGTACAAATGCACATTAACGCAGTCATCTGAAAAGGACATTGTTGTAGTTCTAAGCTGCTGAGAGGTTGTGTTTTTGGCGGTGTGAGCTTTCAGCTGACAGACATGCTTTGTTATATATTTTTTTCCATATATAAACAAGTCCCCAGACAGTTCCCAATTAGCTTGAGAGATGCATGGCTTGTCACTGACAAACACGGAAGGCTGCAAACTATATTCCAGATGCTAGCTGAACTTTCATCTGCACACACACGCACACGCACACACCAGAGTGACACACTTCATGACAAGTGTTGTTTCTCCACCAGACCTATTTTATTTAAGGCTGGGTAGTCTCTTTTAACTAACTGAAAGAATAAATTTTTTTTATTTTTTAGAAAGTTCAACACTGTCTTGTCTTTAGAAATAACTGAACAAAACACACCTGCTGTCAGGGTAAAACGTGATAATTATTGCTCTACTCTACACTTTTCTGCCCACGTGCTGTTACATGAAGAATGTTTGCGCCCCCTAGCGGTTAATTAGCAGCGTTAAACGTGAAATGTGAGACACGATCATAGGGACACGATATACCTTTTAGCGCTGTAGTTCAGCTCCACCATGGAAATATAACTTAACGCCAGGATATTGGATATACATAAAACAAGTATATTTCTGCACTCTATGTCATACAGTATTAACTTTTGTATTTTCAAGCATATAATATGGTTTCAACAGCTATGACATATTCTGCAGCATTAGAAAATACAGTATAAATAATACACGTCTAAAGCAAAGCAAGTATTGCAAAAAAAATACTTTTGACAGAACAGTTCTGCTTTCACATTGACTAAATGCTCTAAAATATGAATAAAATATTATTTGTAACGGTAAATATCACTCAGCATAGTCTCATCTGCAGCAGAAAAGTGCTTTCTGCACCATCTCCGTGTTTACATTGTGCTTGGACGAGACGAGGGGCCAGAATGACTAGGTAAGTGTAGGACTGACTGAGTCATGCGCACAGAAGCTCGGCGAGGCGGGGACAGATCCATGATGAATGGCAACTGGCTGAATCGCTTGACACAATCACGCACGCGCACGCACAGAGCCATGTCCTGCACTACACAATGTGGCAATTCATTATTGAAGGGAACATTTAGTTTCGCTTCTTAGTTCTGTAACACACGTTCTAGGCTTAATATGAAAGGAAATGTGGTTTTAATTTGAAAAATGAAATACTTCAAAGTTTGCTAATCCTTTCATTTAAGTGACAAGTTGTTAATTTTGGAAATTTTTGGACTGATATAGGCCTAGCCTTGAGCATAAAAATACGAGCGACACACCGTGAACATGTTGGTCATGGAAGGTATGAAACAACATGTTCCTACATTTTCATTAAATATATATTATGTCATTTAAACCTTGCTATATATATAAGCTATAACCTCGTATGAATAAAGATTGTTGGAAATATTCTTATTTAGGAGAACCGTGACCTTTTTTCAAAATGTGCAACAGGTGTCTGAAGGATCTGCAAAGTACAGGCTTGGGAAGTTATGCCTGGGCCAAGCGTTTAAAGCATACTCAACAGCTGACGCGGAACATATATTTCAGATGCAAGACTGAAAAATACTTTATTCATGGACCAAATCACATGCAGAGGAACACGAGTTTTCCTGTTTGCTTTTGTTTGGAGAGAGGATCTTGTGCAGATGTCAGATGGATCCGATTTGGATGGATTTGCGATGTAGTACTCCATGAGTTCCCAGCGGGACACAAACTGGGTTCAACTTTTCTCTCAACACATTCATTAACATACCATAAGTCTAACCAACAAATACAATCTTTTATCAGAGCATTCCTTACCGGGTTAGAATCATACCACTTGACTAAATGACTGAACTCCACAAGGCAGAAGGTATTTAACAAGTACTTTTATATTCCATATTATTGATTACCCTTGTATTTCAGTGGAGGGTTTCATATTTCTTGACTTTGAACTCAAAGACGAAATACTGCAAAACAGGCTTTCTGATTTTGAACATTTAAGAGAACACGCATGTTATGAATCAAAATGAATCGGCAGAAATACATTATGAAGTATCATAATGAAGCAGGAAAATTATACCTGGAGAAACAGAACATTAGATTTCCCTTCTATTTTACTTTTTAAAAAAAGGAATCGATCAACAGACGTCCAAGTGGTGTCAATAATATAATACATTGAATTTTACTCAAAAAGCATTTTCTGACATGCAACAAAGATGTGTAAAATAGTTTATGAGGAAAATGATAAGTGGCATGACCACTTTGTTTGTATATTTGTTGTGGCTGGAATTGGACAGAATATATCTGCTGTCTAAGCAAGACATGGGAGCGTAGGTTTTAATGCCCCAGACAGACTGGTTTACCCCCATTGCCATGACTGGACGGAGAAGTTAAAACCCAATCAAGCCTGGTCCGTTTGTAACAACAACCCTGAACAGTTCCGCCCTAAGATGCTTCTAGAATGTAGTCCCTTGGTGCACTGTAACCAATCGGCTTGGTTTGGATCCAGCTTTCTGAACCAATAAGCACAAAGTATAGTCCTGGTGCTGTCTCTCATTGGCTGCCTTTCTGGTCCATGTGTCCTAAAGCAAAATATCAATTTGTCTTTGTACAACGTCAACACATTGGCAAAAACACTGGGAAGTGTCCCAACAGTATACTTGAATCTCTTTCCTCTCACATGAAGTCATCAGAATCGTAGCCTGTCTGCAAAGAACAAAGAGGGGAGGCTCTGTGAATATGTTACCGCAGCTTACGTTAAAAAATGCTGAGCATTCTAAGAAGACACACATACAGATGCACTGACCCCCCTTTGGCAGCGGTTGTGTTAAAGTGTGATGGGAGTAAAGTGGTCTGCTTCATGTAGACTCTTACCTCGTTAGTGGTCATGTTGTCACTTTTCATGAGAGTGGAATAGCTCCTGAAGAGCAAAAACAAAACGGATGTTGTAACAAATATAACAGGCAGAGACAGATACATCTTCCCATGATGGCTTAGTATTAGTATGGTATTAATATTATTATTATTATTATATTAAAGAACATTAACATCAGTCCACCTGAGGTCTTCCATCTCCTTTTTCTTCTTCAGGTCTTCCTTCTCTTTCTTCTTCTGTTCCTGGATCTGGGCCTTCTTCTCGTTCCTCTCCTCTCGGTCCCTGGACTCCTTCTCTGCCGCTAGGTCCGGGTAGCGTTCCTCTTTGGTTTTCTCCAGGCGGTTCACGATTTCGTTCACCTTCTTCTCCACCGCAACGAGCTTCACCTGCGTGTCAATGCACACGTCTGTTATGTTATGTCATCAATAATAATGTATTATCAACACTAACCTTTCTGACGCATAAACAAGTGTAAAAGATTATGCCCATGGCCCACCCAGAAGCATCCCGGGACCCCTGAAGGGTCCCCACACTTTGAGAACCACTGCTTGAACAGAGGAAACAGAGCCCCCTGCTGGTCTACTGACGTCTTTCTGTCGATAGAAGCCGATCTGCCCCACATCCATGTCTCCCGTCTTCTTCAGGTTGGCCCAGGACGTGTACACCACGTTGATGTTGTTCATCTTGCATCCTGAGTGCAACAAATACAGCAACGTCTCATAATGGGAGACAGCGACTATGAGGCGTTAATGGTCCTTTTGTTTTCTTGTGGTCTTGCGCAGTGTTGCCTTCATGTAAGACTAAGCTTCGACAGTGTAGTATAGTGGTCCTGCTTTACACTTATGCCATTCGTAGGAATTGAAACAACAAAAAATTAAACAGTTGGGACAACTTGTTTTACCGCTTTCATAACAAAGAGAGGTGATCTGACTTAGTAGGCTTGGTAGTAACAGTAGGCTCAGTTTCAAGACCTTTTATATGATATGAGACATGTTTACCCTGGATGCTGTTGTTTTTCACCAGCTGGGCACAGTCAATCAGCACCTCTGAAGGAATGTCCTCTATGGTCAAACCCTAGAAAATGCAAATAGACACAAACCAGTTACATGTAGTGGTGGATAGGACTGGGTGTCTAAAAAACCCCACAAACAAGCATTATTGTCAATATCTTAGATTCATTCTGGTTGTCTGTGCAGCTTTGTCACCTTTGGCATTCTCAGATAAACGTGAGCCGATGACAGTTTGTCCACGTGAAACCTGACAGGAGGAGATAACGAGGGGTTCAGTTTAATGCCAGGGCCATTACACTGAAGAAAGCAAAAGACAATGAACAAAATCTCTCACCAGATGTCTTCTGGCCATCCATACTTGATTAGGTCCTCATCTGTTTATACAATGAGAGATCTGACATTGTTTATGTAGCATAATCAATCAAATCATTATATTTTTTGATTCAACGGGAAACTAAAAAAAAGGTGTGCAAAATAAATATCTGCAATTGACTATTTTACTTACTCTCATATTTGTCTTTCCCCATATAGATAGTATAGGGAGGGTCCACAGCTGTAATTTCAAGATAACATATTGATCAGAGGTGTATAAAGTTAATGATAGACTGGGACAGTCAGTATCTGATCTCAAACAAGTTCAAGTAGATTAAAGTTGTATTCAGTGTTGTGATGACACACAGAAATATATAATAATGTCTGCTAGTGTGCTAGTATAAAGCTCCCTTTGGTTTATAGTTTAAGCGTCGTTCCACTGCATTATGCTAGCTTAGCTACCGGCTGTACTTACCGGCACTTGTGAAATAAAACACCATCTTGAGTTAACAGAAAATACTACTAAATGTTGAAGTGAATGAAGTGATCACAGATATTGTCAATATAGCCTGCCAGCTATTCCACTAGTTGTTATTATGGCGCATAACGGGATAATAGTTGTATGTTATGTGCTTCAAGCGCTGCTGTCACTTTTCGCATGTGAATCTGACCCCGGAAATAGTCCATTATCGTCCACTCCGTCTACCGCTGAAAGGAAAAACAATCCAGTAAATTAGTGGTACTATTTTGTTAATCAAATATGTCTGAAAACCTATATGTGTGTGAGAATGTAACAATTCTTTAAAAATGTATAATTTAAGTTCATTTGTACCATTTGTTTTGGGTATTATTCATGTATTATTACTAGTATTGTTTTATATTATTAGCATACTTATATTTTGTACACTTACGACCCTGCAATTTCTTGTTTATGGACAATAAAGAAAAGAAAAAGATAGAAGTATAGAATGTAGAAAGTATGAACTCACTTTCCGCTTCCGGTAGGGGCTTTTGCAAGTACCGCGCGCTCTATTCAAAACATTGTCAAGACGCGCGTGTACAGATCAGACCCGCCAACAACAACTCGCTTCTTAAAATATAATCTCTCAACAAAGTTGGACTGTAACTAATATCTTGCTAACGGATTCCTTGTAGGGTAGGTATTATTGTGATCTGATTGATTTCTTGCTCGTCGTGTTGGATGTTTAGTGTTACGGTGGGTGTTGTTTGCGGTGCACGGCGGTAAAGTTGTTTGGATGTTGGCGCGCCATCCATTTTTCTAAAACGAGAGGTTAAAATATCACGCAATTGATCAAAATGTCACCAAACTAATGTAAAACCACCTAAACTTACGTTGACGTCAGCGTTGCTTAACATTTCCGGAATAGACCTAGGTCTAGTTTTTGGACACTCCATTCTATCGCAGATGAATGATGCCGCCAATGTTTAAATTAAATAAGCGCTTAGTTAGGTAAGTTAACTAGTTACTTTCTATTGATGCAGTAACCACGTTTACTATTTTAGACGTGCAGCCCCTCGTCCGTACCTTTTGGTTTCTGATGATCTCTATCTATCTATCTATCTATCTATCTATATCTATATATAATGTGATGCTAACTGAAGTTGATGATATAGTATTACATCTTGCACTTCTTATTGTACGTCATTTTCGGGGTGCCCCTGCCCGAATTAGGACTTGGGTATTACCAATTGTCTTTCGAGAATAATTATTGGCGTTTTCCATATTCACCCCTACTGTGCGCCAATAATTATTCTCGAAGGACAATTGGTAATACCTAAGTCCTTATTCGGGCAGGGGCACCCCGAAAATGACGTACGACTGTGCAGGTATTTTACAAGTGTTGAACTTGTGACCGTGGCGCGGTCTGTGATCAACTCATGTGTTGCAAACTTACATGTTTTGTAAAAGGCACAGATTCCCTCTGGAGACAAAGTAGGCATTTTGCTACACGCACGCTATCCCTCCAGAGCATATATAACGTATCACTCAGCGGCGAATTTAAAGCCCCTGTAACGTTGATACAGAAACTTAACCTTAGTAAGGGCAAAACTATGTACATCGGTTTTCATCTGACAGCTTTGGCATTCTTTTTCAAGGATGACTAAAAGAGTTTGGGAAGGGGTGATGTGCTTAAGGCGTGCTGGCAGCTGACTTTTAACTTTCAGCAGTTAGCAAACGAAGATCTAAATTTAAGTGTATGTCAAAAGCTCAAGTTATTTGCACATAACTTATTGGGCGTAACCCAAAAGGAAACGATAAGAAAAACCCCATTCTTTGCTCCTATTAACTTTTTTTAGAATAAAATATAGACCTGGAAGGCGCTGGTGATGCCAGCAGTGAGGACAATTCACAACTTTGCAGGTCTATAACCTGGGCATGTAACTTATTACCCATAATACACCCTGCTTTTTCCTGTGCAGGTGATTCCATAAAGATGATCCCCCGGACCTTTAGGAAGAGGAAACTATCCTCTCTTGACTCTGACAGGTGAGCTGCCAACATTAAGATTTCCTCTCCCTGGATGGACTGGGGTTCATACCAGTACCATCTCGTAAACGTCCACCATCGCCTTCAGTCCCCCAGGCACATGCGGCTTCTCAGAGGAGGCTTCTCCCCAGAAGAGAAGGTCTTCCAGGAAGCCCTCCCAGCCCCGGCAGTCTCCTGTCAGGACCAAGGCGGCTCTCGCGCTGGAGAAGAACAACTGTCCCTCGCCGCGGAAATCCCCACGCAGACTGGCGGGTATGGCTGAGTGTGGGGGCGAGTGTGATCGCGCTTTCCTAATGCGCAGTATTTTCTACGCCCCAGTAGTCGCACCACAAAACCTTCTGTTGCATGGAGATGCATTGTAATGTGGCAAAACGATCTCCTAAACACGCCTCATAGCAAGCTGTGGTTGTCGTGTCCTGCAGTTGTAAATAAACAACATTTTTAATCCTGTCTACCTACTCCTTCAGGCTCCCCGGCCAAGTCCCCCTGCAAAACCTCGTCTCCCCTGAAACCAGTCACTGTATCTGGCTCCTTCTATGGCCAGCGTAAAGCCCTCTACCTCACCCCCCTGGAGAGGAAGATGCTGAAGGAGACCAGGCCTCCTCCTCCTCCTTCCAACACAGCTGAGGAGGAGGAGAAGAATAAGAAGAGGAGGAAGGCTAGGGCAGGTGGCAAGCAGAGACAGACGGCTGCCGCTTCCAGTCTTGGTGGGAGGAAGAGCTTGAACATCTACTCTGCTCCGCCCAAGAAGATCAGCCTGAAGAGACTCGGCAGGTGGGTCACTTGTCCCTCGGCTACTTGGGAGGACGTGCTTGCTTCTAGGTTTTACCTGAACACATAGCAGCATGCTGCTGCTGCTGCTGATGCTTCATTTGCAGGCCCGCACCCCACACCTAACCTCTCTCGCATTAGGAGGGCCTCGGTACATCGGCTGAAATGAGATCTTACAATGCATATTAAATGTACAGTGTTTAATTTGACAGCACCACAGCCCAACCAGTCCCATCCACAGCCCCAGGGATGACTGGTGTCAAACCCCCAGAGCCCAAGAGGGGAATCCCCATCGCCTTCAGTGGTCTTAAACCTAAGCCCAAGCTCTTCGTGGGAGCTGCTTTCTTCTCTACGGGGAAGAAGCCCACATCTATGTATAAAAAATCCACTCCAAAGTCCTCCGCCAAGCCGGCTCCGCTCCAGGAGAAGGCCAAGGTCGTCTTGCTGGAAGCTAATGGGGCCAAACCACAGCCAGTGCCTGGGTCCCAACCCCTCCCTGTGCAGAACAAACGGCAAAAAGACCTGGAAACTGTGAGGCATTTCATGCTTTTACAATACACATTGTGTATGTTTGTTTCAAGTGCTTTTCCTGTGTTATTGCCTGTAGGGGGCAGGGGGCAGGATAGTCTAGTGGTCTGGTCATGGGTTCTAGTTGGGAGTTGGCCTACATGTAAGCATCCTTGAGCAAGCTGTCTAACCCCTACCTGCTCTGTAATACTGTAACTGTAATCACCGTTGGTTGCTTTAGATAAAAGTGTCTGCTAAATGATTACATAAAAGACAAAGTTAAATTGTATACCAGGGGCATGTCTATTTCATCTGTTTACCTTGGTATTAATGAATTCAACTTAACTAAGACACTGTTACAATGTATATTACAATGCCTTTACATTATTGCTATCAAACGTGAAGTGTCGTGTGTTGTACTGTGTCAAAAAATACCTTGCCTGACATTGGGGAGCAATGGTGGCGCGTGTGTGATGTTGTCATGGTGACCGGCAGGCGTGTGATGGCCCCACCGAGCTGCCAGTAGACCGGGAGCCCCGGACGAAACGTTCAGACGGGTACAACCCTTTGGCCTGGCTAGACTCTGACAGCGAACCAGGAACTCCACAGACGCCAAGGTACCTGGCTGGGAATTTAGCATTAAAACAGAACTAGTTTTAATTGATTAACTTTATTTACTATTAATTTATTTGTTAACTTAACAAGGACCATGCACAATTCAAAGAATTGCACCAGATATGACTTTGAGCTAATTTACATCTGTAGTCCCTTTTTTCTTTTTGAATTTATGTTCTAGTTGTATATCTAGTTCACTGGGCTAGAAATTTGTGTTGCACTGCCCTCTATGGGTCAAGCCTTAGGCTGCGTTACAGTTCTCTCCATGTGCCAATGATTTCAGTGCTTTCGAATATATGTGATTTGACATCACCAAATATGCATGAAGCCTAGAGTATAGTATATCCACCTCTGATTTCTGTATGATGTATTGCACTTCTAAACAGACGTATGTAATTCAGTCTGGATGGTAAAACTCTGTTCTCGCTCCAGATCTCCTAAGATGCTGGCAGAGCAGTTTGGGATTACCAAAGAGCTTAAGATCTTTCTGAGCAGGACTCCCTCACCACTTCCTGTAGCCAGCTCCTCAGTCTTCAACACTCAGGTAAGGGGGGTGGAGGGGGGAACAGTATGGATCCCTCATAGTCCAACACGACCAATTGACTTGTTACCTTTTTTATGTATTTATTTTGAATGCACCTCGCCTCCAGGATGACTCTGGCCCCGAGCCGACCTTTGACATGAGCGATATCGGCCCTACCAACGCTTTCCTGAGCCCTGTCAAAGGTACGCACACTCTGTCACCCGGTTGTGTGTTGCTTTGGTGTGGGCGCACACGCCACTCGGGGTTGGTCTGTGACCTGAGCTGTTTTTGTCCTTTCAGAGTTACCAGCGGTGTATCCCATCTTTGGCTCCGCCTCCAAGAGGTGAGGATGTTTTCTGATGTGTAAATCTGCACGTGTTTTCTGCCATGTCTTTATCAATATGAAGACGGCAAAGTGTTCCACAGACTAACCTTCCACACAAGATCAGTGTTTGGAAGGAGACGTCCTTGTTGATTTGCATCGATGTACTAATTTGATAAGATAACATTCTAGGTGATTTATACTTATGTTTACGGTAGAGCAATGACGTGTATATGTACGTCGCCGGGCAAAGAACGCGGAAGAGTTTGAATAGCCATCCTTGAGCAAGATGCCTAACCCCTACCTGCTCCATGTAATTATAAGTTGCTTTGGATAAAAGCGTCTGCTAAATGACCTGATTGTTGTAATTGAGTAAAGGTGGTTGCATACAATTTTTTTTTTTTTTACCACATTTGATTCCCTTCAAGTGAATTTTCATTTCAAGTGTTATTAGAATTATAAAGTCCTTTTTTTGGTGAACATTTTTATGCCAACAAATGGAATTTTGTTTGTAATGAAGGACTCGGAAGTGCATTTGAGCTCATTCATTCCATGGCCTTAATTTGGAAAATTGAGAGAGGAAAAAAACAAAAACAGGAAGGCCGGAGGTTTTCATATTCTTCATGAAGGGTTACCTCAGTTACGGGGGGCTCCTGGAGAAAGACACCGTAACAGCACCATGTAATTGTAAGTCACTTTGGATAAAAAGCATCTGATAAATGACCTGATGGTAATTATGGAACGCCACCATCCAATAAGGAATGTGTGGAACGACGTGATCTGAATCTGTGGGTAGGCTGGCATCGCACCAAGCATGTTACTTAGCAGATCTTGAGTTACTGGACACAGACGGTGAGAGCATAACACGGGAGCATTGTACTGTGCTCCGTGGAACGCAAACGAGAGTCCACCAAGGCACGGGGCTGTAACCATGGAAACGTGGCGCCGCCGCCAGCCCCCCACAATGCAACGCAGCCTTACGTTTCCCTGCACGGGACACCTGATTGATAAGTGTTCCCCCCCCCCCCCGCCCTAGGTTACAGAAGAAGGCGGCTCTGAAGCCGCCGGTGTCGTGCAGCACCCCCTCTGGCTCGGCGGTGGCACAGCAGCCCCCCTCGTCTGCTGCCAAGGAGCGCAGCCTGCGCAGGAAGAAGGACCAGCACGGGGAAGACCAGCTCATCATTGTACGTTGTATTATCACACATCAGCGCCCAGCTCATAAGGCTTCAATTGGATGTGTACTGTGGGACATTCAGTATTGATCGTCTGTAGAGATCTACTCAGCCACGTGTCTGCAATGGCCCCTTGTGGCTAAAACAAGCATTACAAACAGAAATGTAGGGTTCTGTCTGCGGGCTAGGTAATGCAATTAATGTGTGTGTGTGTGTGTGTTCCATCAGGATGCGGGTCAGAGGCAGTTTGGTGCGACCACCTGCGGCTCCTGTGGGATGGTTTACAGTGCCGACAGCCCCGAAGACAACCTGCAGCACAGCCAGTTCCACCAGCGCTTCCTGGACAGCATCAAGTTTGTGGTGCGGTGACCACCTTCTGTTGTGTGTCGCGCTCATTGCATCCATCCACATACAGAGTATACCAATGAAGGAAATGCGTGAGCACATTTCTAATCATGTGTTTTTAAAATCAAGTTTGGATATTATTTCACATTGTTTAGTTTGAGAATACAATAGGAAGGCAATGGACTTGTTGCGCCAACCGCCGCAAACGAACGGTTCCAACAGGAGACCGTGGACGTTTTGTATTGCGGTTTCGGTCTCTGTTTCAGAACTGTTACACCCCTATCTAACTGTAATTGTGGTGGTGGATCCTAAATTCTCTGTTCTGTCGGGTTCCCAGGGCTGGAAGAAGGAGAGGGTGGTGGCTGAATTCTGGGATGGAAAAATCATCCTCGTTCTGCCAGAAGATCCTAAATACGCCCTCAGAAAGGTGGGGCAGTGCTCAACTTTATTCACTTGTGTGGGTGCAGTCCCCTTAATGTGCCTGTGTGCTGGTTCTCACTCCCCTGAGCTCTGGTTTCAGGCCGAGGAAGTCCGTCGCATAGCAGACAATGAGCTGGGCTTCCAGCAGGTGGCGCTCAGCTGCCCCAGGCAGGCCAAGACGTACCTGTTTGTCAACACAGACAAACAGGTGGTGGGTTGCCTCATCGCCGAGCACGTCAGACAGGTAGGTGCAGCTGCCAGTCGGGATCAAGGCAGTGAGGCTTGTTAGCACTAAACGAACAGAAAAAGGCTTTAATAAATAACATGTAGTGACTTACAATGAGTATAATTACAAGGAGCAGGTAGTGGGTTAGACATCTTGCTCAAGGACATGTACCCACAGTACATGCGCTCCTAAATAAAATAAAAGTACGCGCACAAAGAATTTTAGGAGCACAGTGACAAATTTTCAAGTAACAGTTTATTACATACATATTTATACTGTGTGTGTGTGAGCGTGTACTAAGGGACACACTTCTGTGCAATGGCATATACCACCAAAATCACACGTTACACATGGTGGGATTGGGAGCTAAGGTCTAAGATTTAAGGATATAGCCTGACTACGCCACCCCGGGACCTCCACCCAGGGAACTACTCTCAATATCACAATAGTAGACGTGCACTAATATCAAAACTACAATATTCTGTTGACACTATTTGAGTTAAAAAGGCCAAAACAAGGGTTTACAGTTAGATGGGAATCAGAATGGTAGCAAGAACCAGAAAGAAACACAAGAACCAATCCTGTATGCGCGCACAGCCAAATCTAAACATGAACACAAAATATCTCAAACTCATCTGGAACAACCGTTGACAAGTCTTGTAAGCTAATTATTTTTCCAGTTTTTAGATAGATAAATATAAATAAAAAAATGAATGTGCAAACTGGCAAATACGACTGAAATACTCACTGTAGAGGCCTGAGAAGCGTCCACTAAATTAATATTTCATAATAAATCAACCAAGCAAATGTTGTGCTGGGTTGCACCAGAAGCAAATGTGGGGGATGTCACTCTGTGTGTTGCCTGGGTAACTGGCCCCGCCTTTTTATCTCGCAGGGCTACCGGGTGCTGGACCAGGCGGAACGGCCCAAAGACCTGCGGCAGGGCGACTTCATGGAGCACCACCGTGCCTGGTGCTGCTCCACTGCCCCGGAGAGGGCCCTGTGTGGGGTGAGCCGGATGTGGGTGTTCAGCCTGGCCCGGAGGCAGGCCGTCGCCACGCGTCTCCTGGACACCCTCAGGTACGACCCTGCTGGGCCCAGTGTGGAGCTGTAGACTGGAACACATTTACTTATTTATACATCCGGATGTGTCATATTTGGTTAACTTCAGCCGTTTCTTGATCTTTCACCACACGACTAAAAGATGAGTTAAGGATGTCCCGATCCGATATCAAACATCTGTATCGTTTTTTGTTTAACTGATCAGTATTGGTAACCATGGCCCAATCCAGAGCCCGATCTATTTTTGTGTTTGTCCAATATAGTTGGTCAGTGGCGCAGATTGGAACGTTCCGTCACGTGCTACAGTAGGGCTAGCTTGACGCTACAAACTATGGAGGTGTCAGCCTTGTGGAAAGCGAGCTAGCTGTCAGGAAGGAATTACAATTACAGACTCTTGTACCTGTAGTGCCTTATAATGAGAGTACCATTACAAGGAGCATGTAGGCATCTTGCTGAAGGATGTTAACAGTTAGGCCAACACTGTGGCTTGAACCCATGACCTTCCACCCTGGCCCCCCTCAGTATGAATTATTGTCTACCTCGTTTCTCTCCAGGAGCACCTTCGTGTACGGCGGCCACCTGACCAAGGACGAGATTGCGTTCTCGGACCCCACCCCCGACGGCAAGCTGTTCGCCACCAAGTACTGCGGCACGCCCACCTTCCTGGTGTACAACTTTATCGCCTGAAGCTGAAAGGGGAAGAGTGGAGCTGGTTTAGTTTTCATATGCCGCCTGGCCTGTTAGCGGTTTAACAGGCCGGTGTTTTGCTTCTGTGAATCAGTGTGGTCTCTGATGGGCAGTTCAGGACATGTTGCGTTTAGTGTCGTGAAAACGTTTCTAATGGCATCCAGCGTTCTGTTCACAAGCATTGTAAATGTCTGTCCCATATCTTCAGACAGTGCACTACGTTCTGTTATGGTGTAACTGGATATCGAAACGTGTCTGGATTATTACTGGACTATTTGCAGAGTAAATATTTTGTTAGTCTGAATGTGTTTCAATTTTGAGATCTGACTCTTGTTAAACTAGGTTTGTCTGGCATTCTGTTACAGCGATAATAGACTGTTTCCGGAGCATTTAAATTTCTCACCAGTTCTAGGTTTTTCTGGACGCCTAAAGGAAAATATTTAAATTCACTGACCTGTTGGACAAGTGCCGGCGGTCAATGATTGCAGTACCTGCCTTGTACATAGTTTTAATAAACATTTCTTTTATAAATCCAGTTCTATCAAGCCTCGTTCTATCTTTAGTTATATTCTACCAGTAGAGATGGCAACCATCTTTGTAGACATGATAGAAGTAAGTTGAAACCATTAGTGGAGGTCAAAAGCAGAGTATAACAGTTGCTGTTAGCACCTACTACAAATAAGGGGTTAATTTAGTCAGTGGCTATGCGAGGACTTGGGTGAGGAAAGTTTAAGAGTTCAACAAAAGCTCAGTTCTGCTTTAACAGTTGTACATTAATTTTCCCTGATGCAAGAGACTGGAAGGAAGTACCTGTCTTCAGTACTGACTTCAGAAATGTCAATGGAAAAATGTCTTGCATTTCACTAGAAAGAAAGAATCCCAGATAATCCACATCAGTTATTTAATACATATGACAAGTTATATAGAGAGCAGTCGTGTAATACACATGGGACACAAAGTTTACTAGGACCATACATAGACGTACCAACAACTATAATGTACATTACAACATTTAAAAAGCTGTTGTGAAGTCAGGAATGTTTTTCTTAGACTCCACATTTTCTTAGAGCAACGTGGACTTGAGGGGAAAAAGTGGTTGAAGACTATTAGTAAAATTTGTAGTTTAAAATAAACTACATTTCTGTCCAGTGCTGTAGATCAACAATATGGGGGTCAAACGGTGAGACCCACTGATCTGGTAAAAAACGATGTAGCGTGCGGGGCCTCTCAGTCGATCACAATGACCTCGTGCTCCGCGTTGCTCTCCAGAGCCTGGACGATCTGGGCGGCCGAGGGCCGCTTCCCGGGGTCCTCCTCCGTGCACAGGCAGAAGAGCTCCACCATGCGCTGGTAGCCGGGCCCCAGGGCCTCTGTCTCCAGCGCAGGCCTGGTCCCCAGCCTCTCGTAGTACGCCTCCTCGTCAAAGCTCTCTTCCATGGAGTCGTCTAGTGGGGTGGGGGGGAAGACACCATTACTTCCTGCGCCCATTGTTGCATTTATTACATGTATAGGGCAGGATAGTCTAGTGGTCTGGGTGCTCGCCTCACAGTGGATTCGAGCCCCGGAGTTGGCCTAACTGTAAAAGTGTACACTAAATGGTCTCATTGTATATAATTTATAAAAAATAAAATTGATATTGCACCATTTTATCGTCCACACACTCCAAAGCGAATACACTGCTAAGCAGCTACTGTAGTCCGTCAATCGGCAGCATGTTTGCACTGGAGCGCCCTCTAGTGGTGTGTTTCCTGTGCCCACCCTCACCTCCATTGCCCCCCTCCTTCTCCTCCTCCAGCACCTCCAGGTGGGGCATGGCCAGACTCATCATCTCCCATAGAGTCAGGCCGTAGGCGAAGATGTCTGCCTTGTCTGTGATCTCGCCCTCCTCCAGGGCCTCCTTGGGCTTCCAGGGCTCGGTGCCGATGTAGCTCGCCTGGGGGTCGGCCACTGAGAGAGAGAGATAGAGTAGCAGGGCGTAGTGTGTGTGTGTGCGAGAGAATGAGAGAGAACGAATGAGAGAACGTGAGAGAGAGAGAGAACACTGTATTTAGATTAATAAAACTACTATAGTATACATCTTGATCTCATCCCACGAAAGTGTCTCCGGACCCCACGGTGGGGGGGGTACACAGTCCTGCTCCCCGCTTTGGGAACCACTGGCTGGGCTCACAAATCTATATTAGACTAGACTACATAGTTGTTTGATTGATTTAAAGTTCCCTGTCAAGACCATTGCTGTCGGCCCCTTGGAAGATCCTGAAACAAAATTATATTCTTGTGTTTTCCATTTTCTCTAGAAACCATAAACGGTTGGGAGGGATCCACTGGCTGGCTATGTTTATCCACAACAAATAGTCTGAAAGAGTCAAGCAGAACCCCTTGCTCAATCTCCATCTATATTTAATATAATTGTACACACAGACGCATACACACCAACTACCTCTGGATGTATTAACTCTTAGCGTTATTTAAAATATAATCCTAGATCTGGTAGATTGGTCTGATTAATGACTTTAATACACTATATTTCACCTATAATAGACCTGATAGTTCAGGCTACAACTGAATTAACAGGAGAACAACCCAAACGTATAAATGTGTGTGAAAAACATGATTTTTCAGTTTCCAGAGCTGTGCATAGACAGCAAGAGTGCGGTTACGGTTGAGCCTTTGATTGACAGGTCCCCCTACCTCTCATGTTCTCATCCAGCCGCAGGGACACACCCACATCGCAGATCTTGACCGCGTCGAAGTCGCCCCGGACGACGACGTTGCAGGACTTCATGTCGCCATGGAGAAGCTTCTTCTCGTCGTGGAGATACTGGTGGGAAGCACAGCAAGGTTCTCATTACTACAATCTAATTAAGACATGGAGAGACATCTGAGGGCAGAACACAATCATAATCTTGGGAAAGGCTTTTTTACTGCTATTGTTTATCTTACTACAATTATATTAACCGCGACCGTTACTGGAAAACATATTGGAGTAAAAATTCATATGTAATGCCATATCCTTTGCCTGAGGTCAGGTATGAGACATTTTTGCTCCATCATTGTCATTATATTTTTTGGTCAATTTCCCAAAAACATACGGCCGGCATTCCCCATTACATTTAAAAAGGGACATTTCAGCTAATTTTGACCTCATTTTACATTTACAGCATTTAGCAATGCTTTTATCCAAAGCGACTTAAAATTAGTATATTTGTCAACAGTTGAACTGGTTAACCACCAGTTTTTGCAAGAAAATAACTCCTAGAATAAGGACAGCATGTCATAAGGTTACTTCACTTATGCATTTTTAGTACATTACTCGAAAGCTATCATTCACTCTAAAGTCATCATTCACTCCTCAAAAACAGTCAATAATTGCTAGCAGCCTAAATTCCAGTTTCCTCTGCAGAGAAGCGGTCTTTCCTACTACTTGGCAAATGCACCATTATAATAGCAATCCTCCAAGGTGCAAGTACACCTGGCTCTTAAAGAGAATGGGAAATGACACTCTGATTGCTCTATTACGCCCAAAACACACCCATGAATATTCCAGAGACTCAGTAACACCCTTTTGAACCATGCGCCTGGCCATTTTTTCCAGTGTTAAACTAGAAACATGCCCTAAATGCACTTGCACCATGAGTTTTAGACCGTTAAAACAGGGATCCTTAAGGTTTAATCAGCTCAATGCTAATGCAAGTTTAAAAAGGAGCTGCCGTGTTACCTGCAGCCCTCTGGCGATCTGCAGAGCCACCTTCTCTATGGTGGCAGGGGGGAAGGCCTTCAGACCCTCCTCTCTCCTCCTCTCTATCAGGTCATTGAGGGACTGCTCCCCTCCGTACTCCATGGCCAGGCACTTGGAGCCGTCTGTGGCCGTGGCGAAGGCACGGAACCCTGGCGGACGGACAACACAAGCCACACTGGCGTCAGGGCAGTGCAGCCGGTGCACACAATGTGTATTGGAACTGGAAGTGAGTGAGCCTTCCCCCTCTCCTCACCAACAATGTTGGGGTGGTCGATTCCCTTCAGGGTCTCTGCCTCTTCGTTTAGCCTCTGCTGGTAAACCTTCATCTGCTTGGCAGCACCTTTACTGTTGACCTTCTTCACAGCCCAGGGCGACGCATTCTGACTGCCCACTCTGGAAGAACAGCGTTTCATATTTGGTCATGGAAGAGATGACAGAGGATGTTCAGGATGAGAACTGATTTTGTTGCAATAACTTTACTACTCTCATATTTGCAAGTAATTCCCATCAATAAATTAAAATAAAAGACATTTAAACGAATATATGAGGACACATGAGGTTTTGCCTGATACACTGGCAGACTGTACCAACGTCTAGGAGTCCTCATAGCTAAGGCCTGGCCTCATTTTCGCTTTTAAGTTGTATTATTAGACCTCTGGGACCGCCGGCACATCACGCACCTATTGGGCGTTATGTGACAACTTCCTAATGATCGCTTTGTATGATTTGTGACATCACAAACCGGAACAGTAACGCAGCAACTTCAACCGTCGTCAATCTGACGAGCAGGCAGCTATATCTCAAACGCCTGTCCGTCTTCACAGACAACCGTGTGCGGGCTGGAGCACCTGTTCATGAGGTAGACGCTGACGCCCGTCCCCCAGCCCAGCTTCTTCATGAAGGGAGAGGCCGGGATGGCGACGGGGGTTCCACGGGGCACAGGGCTCCTCACTCGCACAGACTTGGGGGTCTTAAAGGAGCACTCGTCGCTAAGTGTGCCAGAGTCCATACTAACAACAAAATACACAATAAGTCACTCAACATACACAAATAAAATAGACTGCTATAACTGAACGCTTGTCGACGCCGTCATCTCTCTAAACGATAGCTAACCGTTGCCACATGCTAAGTAGCATGAGCCAACAGTTTAATGGTCGTTTATGTATTTATTCGCGTTTAGGGGGAACAAAGTAGGTATTTGGTAAATTACCTTTCTTTCTGACTTACTTTATGTCGATAACAACAACACAGCTGCAGACGAAAACGCGCTCAGCTTTCAAATGCTAGTGGCTACAGCAGCCGAAGAGGGACAAACTGGACGAATTGAATACATTTCGGTTTCATTGCACTGCGTCTTCTTACCAGCAGATGTGAGTCGCATCACATAAAACCTCCGTCAAAGCTGCACAATAAACTAATCAAAA
>JAOEHI010050942.1:0-19742 GCA_025447815.1 Percopsis transmontana | reverse complement strand
GATCCCCCAGTCGGAGCTGGTTAATGTGGCTCGGGAAAGGGAAGTTTGGGGTCCTCTGCTGGAGCTGCTGCCCCCGCAACCTGATTCCGGATAAGCGGACGATGATGAGATGAGATGAGATATTTTAAAAATGATTTAAAGAGACAGTAGTGCTAGTGTGTATGTGGGTGGGGGCACATATACATGCATGCATAGCTATCCAGATTTGTGTTCATTCATGTGCCAGGGCACCTGAGTTGTATTGTATGCACTATGCACCTTTTAGTTATATTTTTCAAACAAGTTGGATTTAGTTTTAACAAAAGGTGTTGTTACATTGAAAAAGAGTTAAAACTTGTCTGCAGGGGCTTTAAGATAAGAATTGTAAGATTTCCTCCTTGCATTCCTGTCTGAGCTGTATATAAACAGTAGCTACGTGTCCCCTCGGCTAATCAGCGAGTGAATACAGAGAAAAGGTATTAAAGCAGATTAGTGCGTATATGTGTGCGCGCGTGTTGTGCAAGGACAAACTGAACTTTTCTCTGGCTGCAATGCCAAACAAGCCACTAGGTAGGTGGTCTTATCAAAGGTTTACACTACGGTTGCCAATTTGTAACTGCGGCGACATCATGTGCTTTAGATATTTCCAACGAGAAACAACTTAAGAGTTAAATGTCTTTTTAATGTAAACTATTCCGGTTTCTTGTGGGACAGCAGCAGTCTGTCCCGCTACTGCCCAACGCTGCCTATCCTAGATAAACTATGCCGGAGCAGCAGACAGAGTTGGAAACTAATTCACTGTCACAGACACATGTGCTGACACACTTCTAACTCTCGTTACATCAGTCTTTTTGCTCTTTTAGCCTTTGAAGTGAATTCACTGTCACAGACACGTCTTTGTAAAATCAAATAATGTAACTCTATTGCTAATATTACAGAAAATTACATCCAAACTATGATTTTTATTGTCTCAAAGGAAATGCCGTGTATAAGCGGTGAACATGAAACACGATTTATTGAATGTGCCATGGGTGAAATAAGGGCTTAAATCCCTGTGGATATCTATTCTTGTATGTTTTCTATGTCTGAATATCAATCGGTTATTTTCCATGTCTGCTTTAGCTAAGTGTTCTACCATCTGTAGGCAAGGTATCTTGTGTTTAACCTCCAACCTTTTCCAAGTTACTTTCATTGGCTCTTCTCTCTGGTACAATGTGGTACCAGGTCATTACTGTGTGGAGAGCTGTTAACTCTTGCAGAAATCTTATAAGCTATTTAAGTCAATCTTTTGGGAATGGACAAAAAGGAGTTGATTTCTGTAATGACACCCATGTGTTTTAAACATTTGACATTTTGCTGTCAACTGTTTGGCATCGTCAAATTATTCTATATTGTGGAAACGTGCAGTAAGCGTTTCCAAAAATGTTGTTGAGTTGGACTTTAAACAGACATAGCTATTTTAACAACAAAAAAGAAAAAAAGTATTCAATTAGGCTATTTTCTAACTGTACAAGTGTGTTTAAAATACATAGATAATTAGGAAAATTGAACCCTTTAGACGTCCAGATTGCTCACAATGTGGAAAAACTATTGTATATCTGTTAATGTTGTAATAAATATGGTGATTCAAAGAATAAATCCCAAAACACGTCACCACAAACATGCTATTGCCATTACTATATATTTGACAGTTAGACAGGTCAGTTTTGATTTTTGAGAGGAGAGGAGAGGAGCGACTTTCTGAAAAACTGAAATTTTGGAATCTTTCCCAGAAACTTAACAGCGAGATGAAGCCCATTTGGAACGGAAAGCCAAGCAGAGAACGTAGGTGTCTACAAAAGTGCTCTATATCTGTCAGATGATGACATTACAGATTTGTGGCTTTGGTTTTGAGGTTTGGAATAGACTTGCTCATGTTCATAAATAGTAATTCGATCACTTGGCAATAAAATACCATTTTCATACTTAGTGAAGTATATTTTGGTTTGCTGCTTACTTGGTTTTTCAGAAAGTGGAATTATATTCAATAAGTAATTGTGTGTGTTTGTTTGTGAGACCAACAGTAAATGCTTGTATCTATCTATGTTGAGGCACAGACTGTTAGAACTTTCCTCAAGAAATCTCATCTAAAATATATTATTTATCTGTTTACATGTTCAAGAATCTTCCGTGAATGAGACAGTGTTTTGATAGCATCTCTGCTTGCGTTATTATATTATATTGTACATGTATACATACATATGGAAATCCCATGGACAATGGCTAATTAATGCTTAATAAGTTGTGAGACTTTACACAGTATACCTTTTTAAACATTTAATGTCGGTCTAGAATAATTAGGCAAAGTAATAGTCAATCACATTTTACCACTTGTATAATTTACAATTCAGGTTGTAAATAACAACAGTTAATTCTTCCTTTAAATGCTAGATGAATTATAAAAATATTTGTTCTTTGGTCTTCCTCTTTTTCCTTCTCCTTTCCTTCGTTCCATTCATTACACTTATCACCACAGTCAACTTTCTCCAGCCGTACACATGTAACGTCTGAAGTGTAACACAAAACTAGCAACCACTGGGGATGAGATGCAAGCGAACGCTTTAGATGTATGACGTAATAACGTGAATACATTCTCCATTCATTGTTTAATAGCTTCAAAAATTATATTATAGAAAAAAAACTTTTATTCTGTTCTATTTTAAGTGTGTTTGATGCACACAATTTTCAATTATATCCTCGGTCATGTTGCTGCTACTAAGCTAGCTGTTGCCTTTTGCCGGCAGAGTTGCCAGTGGGACTATCTTAATGCACAATATTGCGTCTTCGTGTTTGAATTACCACCCCTATTTTGAACTCTGCCTTCACAAGGCGTAAGATTGGTTTAGAATCTGCTCCACCCACATTTATGCCAAATTGTCTCATACATGTACCTAGACGTTATTTATGATAGTATAAATCTGACCCACTACGAGACCACGGTCTAATAGATGCGGTTGGTTGTGGTATTTTTTTTTAGCTACTAGTTGTAGCCTTAATATTAAATAACAATGTAACAGAGCAGATTGGATGCTCTTTCCCCATACTAGTATCCTAACTGTAATTGTTAGTCTGGAACTGCTTTTTATAAACATCCAGGTAAATGAAGTGACCCAAAGTGAACTGGTAAGTTCACTGGAGCTCGTCTCCACTTCCCTTCTCAGCCCATTTACTTGCTCACTTCCCCAACCCTGCAGTCCTCAGCCTTGCTACAGAAAAAGGAAAAAGGAAACAATAGTTCCTATTTCAGTTGACGTTTATTTGGGGCGGTCCTTTGTCAATTGTTTGTCTGGGATTGACTGAGGAGATCTGTGATGGAAGAATGTATTTTTTATTTAGTTTCCCACATAAAGGTACTGGGCGGAAGGGGAAACATGGACGCTGTTATGTATGTTGTGTAGATATTGACATCTGTGCGCATACACATATGCGCACATACGCCCACACACACATATAGAAATACATAGAAACAAACACACACTCACAGAAATAGACTTTTTAGGAAACTAAGCCTTTTATGTGTTATCTGTGTGCACAGTGGTTGTTAACAGAGGCTATGAAGGGTGTAAAATACAATGACACTGCTTCACTCACTGTCGATTGACTATGTGACCTTAAATACAGGTGTGTGTGCACGTGTGTGTCTACATGACAGCAAACTGCTGCAAAAAGGACACATTTTTCAATAATGATTGAACATAGCTACCGCAGTGTGGTTTGGTAAGTGAATGTTGTCATAAAATAAAAAAGCGTAAGCTATAAACTGCAGGTGGTGATTGTGGTAATACCAACCACTGATATATGACATTTTCAAAACATAGTGAATGAAAATGTGCTTGACTAGCATCTAGTGTCAATGAACCTCTTGATGGACAGAGCGAGTGTGGGTGATCTGGTTTCTAAATAATGACGTTTGCTTTAAAGGCGCCAAGAATACAGCATGGTCTATTGGTTTTCTGTGGCTGTGTGTGTGTGTGTGTGTGTGTGTGTCTGCCGGTTTGTGTCCATGCATGCTAGTGTGTGTGAGGGCAGGCAAGGATGGAACAAAAGCTTGTCTCCTGTGAACAGTTGAATTGTTTTTGTCAGAGTGATTGTGTGGTTTCAAAGTCTTGGGGAAAAAGAGATCCATGTTGCGTTTATGTATGTGACGGCATTCACCATATTGTTTTCAAGGGCGGGTAGGGCAGGATTGAAAATAAGATAACATTCAGAAGCACTCACCCTGCATTTGTCACAGAACAATTATTATTAGGCAATGTAGCGACATTCAGTCTTTGTTAGTAGAAGGACAGTGGAGAGAGGCGTCTGTGGTCCTGACTATGTGTATTTCTTTCACAAACAATGACCATGAAACAGTGAAATGCCACCGCTGGTGTGTAATTAGGACAAAAGCCTTGTTTCCCACCCTAATGGTCGGTCTGTGTTAGCCTTGTAAAGGTGGAGTTCAGAGTTATTACATTCACAGGATAGGCCCTTATTTAATGGTAAGTAAAACAGGGATGCAATTCATTCACTGCTAAAAGCACTTAATAATGTTCAATGAACATAAGAAACATTATGTCCCTCTAATCTATCCTGAATATTTCAAGATGTTCTTTCATAAATTACATTTCAGCGGACGGTTTTATCCGAAGTGACTTACAATAAGTACATTTGTCATTCTAAACCGGTCATAAGTTAACACATTATGTTAAAATAATGAGCAGTCATTAGGGCTAACTTAGATAGCCTACTAAGCATCATCCATTCCATATAAACATGCCATTAAATGATAAGAGCTGCTTCTAACATACAGTGGGTAGGATAGTGTTTTGATTTTTTAAATATAATAAAACTTCACAGAGAAGCTTTTGCTAAATCTTTTAAGTCGCTCTGTATCACATCTTCTGCTGAAACAGAAGATTGTTTTCTTATTTCACATGCATAATAACATGATATTATGCAATAATAATATTGCAGTCCCTGTCCAATGCCTTTTGAAACTGTGCAGACCCGCTCAGAACATTACACTTTCTCTCTTAAAACCAGATATGCCCGTCTCTGTGTGTGCCTGTATGTGTGTGTGTGCATATTCTCAGAAAGCAGTATCAACTTTCATCAGATGGTGCTCCTGTTTTCACACTTTGATCCCCTGGGCGTGTGTGTGTGTGTGTGTGTGAGTGTGCACACACACATGCGTTGTGGTTGGACTGTGGTTTGGAGACCTAAAGAAAGGGATTTTGATGTCTGTCTTGACATTATGTGCATTTAAAGTCAGTTTTCTAAATAACAGCCAAATGTTTAAAGTCAAATTGAAGGTCTTGTTTTTTGGGGTGGATGTGAGAATTAAGTTGATCAATGATGCTTATGATGATTTATGATATGAGGTTACAAGACATGATAACATTGATAAGATATGGTACACAACCTATCAAAATAAAGCAAACTAATTAATGAGCAGTGTTTGTGTACAGCAGCAGCAACATTTTTTAACTGAACCTTTCTGATAATGCCAATAGGCCTTCACTTTGATCAAAATCTCAAAGTGCTTCATTATAGTGATTGATTTTAGTTGACCTTAACAGGCAGTCAATGTACCTTATTTCACTTTGCTACAGTATTGTGTTCACATATTTCTTACATTTTCACGTTTCACAATATAAAACACTTTAGCTAGCTAACACGAGGCTTTCAAGCTAGCTAACCCATTAATACCAAGTTGACTGACACTTGGGTCCCAAGTTAGCTTAGTGTTAGCAAAATCATGGGTACCAAGTTGGGTGAGCCACACTATTATAATGACTTGCACTGTATTCTCTCTCTAGGACTCTCCGCCAGAGCCAGACATGGAGCAAAGGTTGCGCTCGGCCTCCAGCGTTGATGAGCTCATGAGTCTCGTCTACCCGTCCTACTGGGCTGCCCTCAAATGCCGCTCAAAGCTCTCAGCAACAGGCAACATCGGCGCTGCCTTCAGGCCGTCCGTTCAGTCCAGCCGCCTCAGGCCACCAGAGGCAGACGAACCAATGTTTGCTGCTGCATATCTCAACTTAGATGTTCTGAAAAGTATGTTTTTGTGTTTTTAATATTCTGTGTGTGTGTGTGTGAAGAAGTTCAATCATCAATCAAAGAATCAGTGTCAAATATGGTCTAGTCTCGTCTTCTAACCCTATGTTCACACAGGCAGCGCTTTTGTACTGTAGCTTGTAGCCGGGTTGCTGTTTAGCTGTCGCTTGTGGGCGTGCCTGTCCTGTCACTCGATGGGAAACTTTATGTAGGCCTACTGTCTGTCTGACCTGCTACATGCATGGACTAAACAAATATTACACAATTGTACATAAACATGTAGTTATAATTGTTTATTTTTTAAATGTAATGCTATGTCGCCGTGTTCTTATTCACTAGTACTGCTACACTTTTAACTCTATGATGCAATGATTTCAGGATAATTTTACAAAGGGAGAACGCCAGATGGACACATATACCCTCTGATTGGTCGTCGCTACTGAAAATTTGAATTACAATTTAGGTCATTTAGCAGACGCTCTTATCCACAGCGACTTACAATTCCATGATGCTATTACATGGAGCAGATAGGGGTTAGGCATCTTGCTCAAGGATGCAGGTAGGCTGGCTCTGGGGCTCGAACCCACGACCTTCCGGCTGAGCCACGGACACAAACAATCAGGTCTCAAGTTAACGTGTTGTGCATGTATCAAACGTGTTGTGCATGTATCAAACGTAAGTGACAGTCCAATACAAATAAAGGTAACAGAGGCTGTAAGCCTGCCTGGTAGGGGTAATACAAGAGAACGTAAACATACTGGACTTAAAGCTGCCTGGTAGCTCTGGTGTACAATGATAAATGAGGTCTTGACGCAGCCTGTTGTGCCGCCAGCTTCTCCCCTGGCGTCTCGCCCATGCTTCTTTTACTGGGAAAACAGGTAATCACATATATTGCCCACACCTGTCCCCTATTCCCAAGTCCCGCGACCCCACACCTCCCGGCCTGCCCTTCGACACACAAACATCTCTAAACCACCCCCCCCCCCCACCACCCCCGTCTAGAGTCCTGTTGTTTAAGTGTAAATCAAAATAACTGTTCGGTCCTAATATTCCCAGAGATCAATAAACATCCCCCTCTACCTCTGTGTGTCTTGTGTTCGCCCGTGTGCAGGTATAGAGGTTGAATGGAGGAAGACACAGTGCATGCCCAGGGAGGTGTGTGTTGATGTGGGCAGAGAATTCGGGGTTCCCACCGACGTCTTCTATAAACCGCCCTGTGTGTCCGTCTACAGATGTGGAGGATGCTGCCACTCAGAGGATAAACAATGCCGCAACATCTCCACGGGCTTCCTCAGCAAAACTGTAAGTATACAACTGTGTCTTTGTGTGTGTCATGTGGACTTTGTGCATATATTCACCGTGCATGTGTTTGTTTGTGTAGTGATGTCTTGTATGTGTGTATATTGTGTGGTGTGTGCTATTAACTGTGCTTGCATTATTTTTTTGCAGTCATGTTGACACAGTGAGGACAAACTGCATAGTAGTGGCATAACATTTAAGTGGTCTAGTAGACATTCATAGGTTTATTAGTAGGGGTTTAACAATTGACAAAACTCAGTTTTATTTGATACTGACACCATTTGATAATGAGCCTGACTGTGTGTGTCATTTTCATGTTCTATTTATGGCAACATTTTGAAACAGAACACCAAGTTTAGCATGCAGCATCTAGTCATGTGCGTGTGGTGCTACCCACAGATCCTGGTCTCACTGGTTAATAGCAGCAAAATGCGTCCACTTCTGGGTACTGAGATCCCATGATTGTGTGGTTTCTCTAGCTGAAGTGATGGGAGAAGAGGCCCCAGTAGCGGCAAGTGGTAGCTCCAAAATTATCCAAACTGGAAAGTGCTAGCTACATCCCAGCATTAAAACTGTTCAAGAATGGTTAAAGAGGAAATAGTATTAGTGGTCAATATGCTGAAATTGTGGTAACATTTGGACTGGCTCCCAGCTACTAAGTGATTTCACATCTGCCAACTCAAGTCCATTAACAAAAAAACAGAACAAGACCAAATCCAATGCTTGTGCTGAATACCTAGATGTTATTTTTTTTAAGATTACTCTGCTGTAAAATTACATTCAATACACACTTACAAAACCCACTTGGAAATCCTTGTATTACTTAAGTCAATTTTTTTCATACTTTCGCCCAGCCAATAAATGGGTTGAAACAATCATAACGAACCATTAATGCCACGTGACAATACACTTCTGTACTTCTGTAGCTGCCGGTAAAAGTTTGGATAAAGGCCAAAATGTCTACAGAATTAAGAAATGGCACTCCCATGGAGATTTATTTTCGAATCGTCTCTAGATTATATATATATAGTCAGTCAGTCCACCTATGTCTTGTCCTTTAGAATGCCGGCGTGAAATTCCTGTGGGATTATGTTTAAAGATTTGAAATGTAGCCTCATGAGTTGCAACTGAAGACTCCGCCTTGAATAGGTATAGTAGCAGCAGGTAAACCAGTGTTTATTTTAATCCTGTCCCGCCGTTGCATGTTATGATTGCATTATGTTCCTTTAAGGAAGTTCTGAATTCTAACACATTCTTTGTTCAATTTGTGTTTGTAACTACTCTCGTAATGAGGGTTATGCAAGTTATGATTTTATGTATAGATAGCCATTCACCTGACAGGCCTTCCTGTATTAAAATGCACAATTTAGAGTTAAAAGTCTGTAATAGGATTTACACCATAGTCCAAACTGGCCTAGTCCTTACCTAACAAGCTAGAAACAGTAAAATGAAATTTTAAATGTTGGGTTTATGTTTAACATTTTAATAACCCAGCTTTGTTGTTTCTTGATGTTATTCCTTTCAAGTAAAGCTCTTTATAACCCTGATAAGATAAGATAAGATCAGAGAAACTTGATAAATAGCCTACTTCCTTTACAACATGCAGACCATTGCAGGCATCAATGCATGATTCTTGTACAAACACAATGTGCATGGATTGATTACCCAGGTTGATAACAAGGTCTGACCCATGCAGGGCATTCTACAAGACCATTTGCATAGCGAAGGCCCTGTTCACCACCATGTGACAAAACACACCAAAGATTACCCCAGAATGGGTCAACAGCAGTTGTAGCAGAAACGGGACATGTTTGTGCTTTACATCTGAAAAACGCATCATCACTGTGGTTTGAACTGTGCTAAGAAGACTGCTGCATAAACAGAATTTCCAAGAAAATAAAGTGCAGTTTTATTTCATTTTCATTTTATGATGAGCTATGTCATCACTAACTTACCCTAAATAACTGTTTTCATTTAAGTGCATTATTTTACACTTCAGTGAATGTCCATACATTGCTCAGTTGTTAGTCATCTATTTTTCATTCTGCCTAAGTATTATTCTTTTTATAAATTGAGTCAAGGTTAAATGACGCGACAGTTGTGGACAGGCAAGGTGTATGAAATGGTTTCGCCTTTGTGGCCATTGGACCACCCCAAAATCCATCGTCCATGCTAATGTTTGCCGGTTTCTAAGATAATGGTTTTTCCTACAACTCACACAGCAGGAAGGTGATTAATGATGATTTAGTTTGCAAGAGTGGCTTGTTTCTTCAGCTGGTTAGATCATTTCATATGGCCGTTGTTAATGGACTGGCATACGTGGCTTTTGAGGTTATTGTTTCAGTTCAGCCGGTGTGTTCATTTCCAATTAATGTTCACTTAATGAACTGGAAGTTGATAGCTTATTGTTCGAGCCAGTTTCCGCTGGGTGTGGATGTTTCTAGTATATCCACTTTGTGTTTGAACATCCGTCATATGTGCGTAAGCAGCAGATTGTGGAAGAATGTAAGGCTATAAGGAGGTGAGAAAGAGGAGTAAAGGTGGAGAAAGCAGGAGAGGAGAGGGCAGTTGAGGAGAAAAAGATCAGAGGAGAAGTGGAAATACAGGAAATATGGACTGAAGGACAGGAACAGAGAGGAGAAGATATAAATAAATACATATTGCAACTTATTACATACTGCGAGTGAATACTGAGTTCAGGTGCAGGAGGCAAAGAGAGTAGCAACCACAAAGTAAAATGGCGAGTAGCCGAAAAAACACACAAGGTAGCTGCAAAAGTAACCGACAGTATGAGAGGTGAACATTCCCATCATAAATACCCAAAGCTCAACACAGGTATGTGTGAGTATGATTGCTGATGGTGAGCAGGTGCGCTGTTGGGATGCATTGGGAATGTGGACGACCACTGGCCGGTTGTTCAGTACACCGGCGAGCTCCACCGGGAGGGTGGAGCGCATCCGGTCTTTACACATATTAAATATGCTGTACATACATACATACATACATACATACATATAAATAAGATACAATTAATATGTAATTCATTTTACAGTATATTTAATATACTGTAAGATAGTTGGATCTAGCTTCATCACCATTAACAATTTCAGATTTACAAGATCAGATGACAAAATATGACCGTTTTTCTCTTTTTTTGTCTCTATGCCATGAATTGATTTGCATGAAATCCAACTCAATGGAAGTCATTTGGAGTCATTATAATAATTTGAATAATCAAATGTATCGCTAATCGATACATTGCTATGTTAATTACATACATGAACAAATCAAACTAAAGAATATTATAAAATTCCCCAAAACAACAGTTGCTTTCAGAAAATGAATTATTATTCAGAACAATAATAATCAGAACAGAACATTAAAACCAATGTCAATTTTCAATTTTAAGTAAGAGAATGGCAAATTCCATTCGAAAATGGCAATGTTTTAAGCGTAGAGGCATTCTTCATCCAGCAACACCAAAGATTCTGGTTCAGACCTGTGGTTTCTGTGGGGTTTCACAAGACATTCTTTCTTTCTGGTAGTTTTTCCTAAATGTTGTTTCTGGCAGTCACCTGAAAGGATTGGCTGACGTTGAAAGCTTTACATAGGTAATTCAAATGTTGGCAGGCAGAATAATTTGGCTGTTCATCTAAACTGAAGTAGCTTTTGGAATGCCATTTTCTTTTCTTTGTTATTATTTGCCTCAATTTCTTTTAGACAATTGTCATGCAAATGTGTTGCTGCTTTGGTTGTTGCTTAGTGTTGGTTTTAGCAATGCCCTTAAGCAATTGGCACTTAATGTAGTATGGATATTTACGTCCAGGTAATAGATTTGGTTGGAGCCTTTTATAAATTACTTTGAGGGATTGAGTGAGGGATTCCTATTTGTACACTTTCTTGTGGTCATACTGTTTCATGATTTTGTACCTTAATATTTGATAATTAAAAATTAAACATTTGAAAGCCTTGCTAATGGTATTGAACTAAGACTCTACAGTTTAGAGACAACCTCTAAAGACAGGGCCACGCTTTATCCGCCAGTGCACTCGGACACAAACTGTTTGTTTGTTTGTGAATGTGTGAATGTGTGTGTGTGTGTGTTTTTAAGAGGCCACTACCATGGTGACCATTCTGTCTGGTCAGAGAGACTAGGTCAGATTTAATGATCCTAAGTGAGTAGAGTGAGAGAAAAAAAAGAAAGCTACAGAGTTCTTAAACCGTCTTAAAAACTAGTCATCGAGACTAATTAGTTTCTATTCAAATGATTCTTATGCCTCGCTGAGTGAATGAAGTGGCTCTCAAAGGTCCTCTCCTCCTTTCTCCTGTGTGGACCACTGTTGTGCAAGCATCTCAACACAGCCAAAAGCTCAGTGGGTTTTTTATCGTGCAGAGATGGCCCTGAAAAAGAAAGACCTGATTATGATTATTTCTTTTCCTCTAATTCAAGTCTGTCAATTGTGTGTGAACTGTCGGTCCATTCGGTATACACTTATGTTTCGATGAAGTTGAAATGGTGAACTGTTATTTAAAGTCACAGTCCAACCCACACAGGTGTTTAACGTTAATGGTTTAGAGAAAGATTGTGGATGGAAAATTCAAATGAATCTGATTTTACTTGAATATACAAAGGTTATTAAGCAAATTAAAAGAAAGAAAAACATCATTCTCATCACAACATGCTATAGGCTGAGATCATTGGCAGGACATACAGCAGCTGATGATATAACCGTGCCGTTTTGTATAGCAACTGACTTGTTGCTTGTTCTGTATTCCACCTCTCTCTCTCTCTCTCTCTCTCTCTCTCTCTCTCTCTCTCTCTCTCTCTCTCTATCTGTTTGAGATAACGCTGCCGAACACCCACCCCACAAACACTGTGACAGACCTGGTGGCCAACCACACCCAGTGTAGCTGCCTGTCCAAGCTGGATGTGTACAAACAGGTTCACAGCATCATCCGCCGATCCCTGCCTGAGTAAGCACTCTGTCTATCCCCACTTACCTTCCGGGACCAATCAGATTTCACCTAACACTTCCTCTCGTTAACACACCTGTAAACACTGCATTACAAGTGAAACACACACACACACACACACACACACACACACACACAATTACAGAAGTAAGTGTTAAAACATGCATAAATATAGTAGTCTAGACTTAGGCTTTTTCCAAGGTCTGAGTGTTATAATTATCAGGAATATTTCTAGGCGTCCCTCGTATTTCAATGGGCTGTATACTGCTCACCTGACCGCATATAATTTGTTGTGAGTACAATTACAATTAGGGCATTTAGCAGACGCATTTATCCAAAGCGACTTACAATTACATTGCTATTACAAGGAGCAGGTAGGGGTTAGGCATCTTGCTCAAGGATGCTTACAGGTAGGCCAACTCTGGGGCTTGAACCAACAACCTTACGCCTGGGAGTCCAACACCCAGACCACTAGACTATCCTGCCCCATTAGTAGTACAGTATTGAGCCGGGGGTGTTAGCTGCATCCGGAGCTGAGCCCGAAATCTTCTGGACGTATGATACAGTAGTATGTGTGTGTGTGTGGCGGACTGTGACCCTCGACACTGGGCTGTGTTACCACAAGTAGTAAAGAAAACCTCACACACACAGACTACAAACTGATCTACACATTTGCCTGATCTGTGTACTGTACCCCACACTGTAATAGGTTTATCAAAATGCTTGTAACAGTCCAGGTTGACACAAACATGCCGATCAACCTTGCCTCTAACTCCGACCAGCAACACTCAAAACACACCAAACACCACCAGCAACCAACACATTTCAGTCTGAAGTCAAAAGGGCAAAATACAATACAATACATTAAGTTGGACGTGTGCATATTGTTTTATATGAGCGTAATACCATTAGATAATATTATGCAGGCCAAATAGGCCTAAGGTGACTGTGTGTGCTTTCACAAATTGAATCACAATATTCAATAGTACCATACTAATTATGAAATCAGACTCACCGAATGATGATTACTACTTGAAAACAAAATCCGTACTGCTAGTTTTATTTCAGTTAGCTAACTGGCCCTCCAATCATGAAACACGAAAAGTGCTGAAAATGCCGTAGGCGGCTGGGCCAGCTAGAAGGTTTAAGTGTGTCAAAGAATACGCCCAACATGGCAAACTCGAAATCTGATTTGTTAAAGAATATGACAATCAACAACATCAGCAGATGGGGACATGTTTGTGTATGTAACTGCTGCGGCACTTTTCTTTCAGAAACGACACTTAGCTTGGAGTTGTATTTTGATGCAACTCTATTGAAAAAAGTATCCGCATTTCTATTGTTAAGTGTTGTCAGTGACGGAGTTTTATCTCCTTGTCGCCAATAAAATGTAGATTAACTTTAGTTACAGTTGTTGAGTTTTTTCTGTCATTTTCTTTAGGAAGGGGGTGAATATTGATCACAATATTCGTTGACTAAATTAACACGGGCTAAATAAAGATGTTCTATTTGACAAAAGCCCCCCCCCACACACACACACACACACACACACACACAGAAAGAGAGAGTTAGTCCACAAGGGACAGAGGTTCTCTAAGCTGTGTGTGTATGTGTTGTGTTTATAGGAGGTGTTACTTATGGAAACCTTCATTGTTTCATGTGGGACTTAATCGAATTTCCACCAGTGCAGAGTGTGTGTGTGTGTGTGTGTGTGTTTGTGGGAGAGAGAGAGGGAGAGAGAGAGAGAGACAGAGAGTGAGGATAAGTTGTGATTTATGGTGTTTTTGTAACTCCCTATGACAGCTGGGAACCCGTAAGGATGTTGCTATTTATATTGTTCGGCCATGGACCTTTAAAAACAAAAGCACACTCATTGTTTGTGCAATCATTGTGCAATTGTTCTGCGGAACCTTTATTTAAGTCTTTGCTTTCTATTGGAGACTGCAGCTAGTTTCTTTTCATGGTGACTGAAAGCAAAATATTAATCCTGCTCAGGTAATATGCATACACTACATACAGAAGTATCCTGCCCAGAGAGGGAGGGTAGGAAATACTTCCATTTAAATCAGTTAGAGGAGCTACACCGGTCACATTAGCCAAGCGTGCAGCCACGTAAGCCTTTCGCATTGACAATCTCATTCAAATCTGTTCAAACTAAATACTGCACTGTACCAGAGGCAATGTCGGCCTTCTGTGCCATAATGTGAATGCAGCGTAGATAGTGGGAGTGCTGCTCGGGGGGGGAGACATGAAGTGGTTGATAGTTGCTCTACGTTTTCAACAACACAAAAGGTATTTTGTGGTGAAAAACACGTTTGTCCATGTAATCCTGCAACCAAACGGGATGCGGCTTCAGGTAGGAACATCAGCCGCGCCGTGCTCCATCCTGCCTCCGTGTCACGCCATTTCGGAGAATGCAGGATCAGCACGTTTTGGAAGGATTCATTTTGATTTTGATGAATCAGGTGTGCAATATAAAAAAAGATGATCATGTCACAGTGGAGATTAAATACAAGATTTTTAAATGAAGTCACCAGAAGAGTACTCTAGTGTGTGTGTGTGTGTGTGTGTGTGTGTGTGTGTGTGTGTGTGTGTGTGTTAAAGGATGTACATTACAGGAGAGTAATGGGCCGTGCAATATGGAATGCGTATATATTTGCTATAGGCTTCCACTATAAATCTAACTAAGACATGGGGAGCCCACGATAGAGGAGAGAGAATGAATAAGAGAGGGGAAAGATGAGAAGAGTGCGTGCGTGTGTGTGTGCGTGCACGCTTGAGGTACGGAAAGAGTTAGTGTATCATAAGAAAAGTCACAGAGTGCTAACAGACAAAGGGTTTATCCCCAACATCTAGACACCATATGAATTTTACCTGCACTGTAGAAAAGTGTCTTGTTTCACCATACCGTGCGGCGTACATAATGGCGGTATTTCAGAAAGCCAGGATTTGACAGAGGACACACTTACATTTGTATGTTAGACATCGAAATAAGGTTGAAAATCATCTGAGGTGTTTTATGTATGTTCTTGTGTCAGTATAACATGTACAGAACTGTATGGCGCTAAGATGCTAAGCTTCAAACAGCTTCAGCCTTATGTATTTTATTTTAACACAGGAAAACAACACAGACTAGCACATATTTTCATGAATTTTATTTTTCCTTTCTAAAAGTTTTCAGATGTTGCTGTGAGTATCTGAAGCTTATCAAAAAATCATGTTCATTGAGTGTGATTTTGTGTGTGCGTGTGTGCTTAAAGGTCTAGTGACGTAGGAACTATACCACTGCCAACCTTTCCTTTGCATTTTTAAAAAGACGGGCTCACACGCATACACACACACACACACCAAGTGAGCTGCAGTGTGAACCGAAACAAAACATGTCAAATCAGTATTGGAAACGGAAACGTGTTGTAAAGATTTTACGCCTATAAATCATCATCCAGCGTGTCAAAAGACACACGCACACAGACCAGACACACACACACACACACACACATACACTTACTTCAGGACACTTATGTTTTGTGTTAGCAACAATTCAGTCTTCAGAACAGCATTCTTTACAAGGTGTTTTGCTTTTCTTCTTCTATATTTTCTCCTTTCAGCCATCTCTCTCTCTCTGTTACCTCAGTGTCTCTCCTTGCCCTATTTAGTCACCCCCTTTGCACATAAACACAGGCATTGTGTGTGTGTGTGTCAGGCTGTAATTGAAGCCATATTATCGAGTGCTCCGCCACGACTTTTCAGCACCGTTTATATTTCACAACATCATGTCCGTTAACCACGCTGCGTTTCAACTGCCGAGACACGCCGCCATGTTCCTGGCTATCCGTCTGCCTGGCTACATATGTGATGCAAAACGTTGGTGATTGAGACAACCTCTTGTTTGCTCAGTGTTTTGTAACATTGGCTTTGGAGAAGTCTGTTTTTGCCATGGAGGTTGTTAGAAATTCAAACTAGTTTCAGTTTCCGGAACGATCCGGGTCAAGAGGAATGGGCCTCTCTACATGCATAATGACCGTGTAACACTGCGTAGATGATCAATATTATTAGAGGTAATAATAATATTGATGGTTTTAACTTTTTACAAAGTTAAAACCTTTTGACAGTGTTTTTATAAAAAGCCTTATTCAGCTCAATCTAACCTATATGTGAACCTAAGTTCGTTATTCATACTCATATGGTATTCCTGCATGAGGGGGATCACAGCAATGAAGCATCTCTTTTTTGGGGGGGTCACAGGTCAAAAGTTTGAAAACCACTGAGTTAGAGCACCAGTCGTGTTGCCTTTTTTTTTTTTTTAAAGCTCAGGTCACATGACCTCCAGCATTCCCCAGGCAGCACACTTTCCTGCAGGAGGTGAAAGAGGAAGGAAGAAAAAGGAACTGAGATAGTGAACGCCTGAGGTGGCAAGAGATGGGATCAGAGGAGTGGGTGGGAGAAAGTCGGTGGTGGTGGTGGGGGGGTTGAGGGGAATGGGGCAAAGACAGAGAGAAAACAGGAACATTTTAAGTAAAGAAAACAAATACTCAAGACATTCTATCTAAAGATAGCAAATAGCAGCGATGTTCGAGCGGAGATCGCCCACCTTGTCCGACCCCAAGGGGATTGTCTTTGATAGAGCTGTTTATTTGCCTGTGATGTGCATTCTTCTATCACAACATGCTAAACTACTCTCCATCCAAACATTGCTGGATCTCTGCAAAGCTTCTTGCTCATTGTCCCCTTCAGTTTTCCTCTGTTTCAAATTCTCTATCTACAGAGGTTCTTCTCTCTCTTTCCATCTCTCTTCTACCTCCAATAGGTTCAATCACAATGGTCTTTACTTGATGTTTGTTATTGTTTCTGCAGGCTTTTAGAGTTGCCAGACCTACCAGACTATACCATAGCATTTAGACAAATAACAACATATGCTATAGGCTCATTGACTGCAAATTGTGGTGATTTAATTGTCACAAAGACCAGAGATGTTCTTCCTACGGTGAGGTATCCCTCGGACTCTTCCAATACATTTGACCCAAGAGAACGGTTTGTTTGTTATCTGTGGTCTCCAGCCTTTTTCTCAAAGCATGACCTTGTCTTGAGTTAATTAGCATTAATGCTGCAAGGTTAGCCAAATGACAGCATGCCCCACCTTTGTGATTTGATATTTGTACTTATTTAGCTGCACTGTGGGTAGAAATTCAAAATAACATAAGGAAAATGTCACTGCATACTAGCCGAGTATCTCTGGTGGAGTTCTAACACTAAGTTATTGTGGCATAGCTTAATGTCAAGACAGATAAGAATGATTCAACTTATATTTTTCAATTATCTTCTGCAATTAATCATGCTTAATCATGTTAAAAATAGTTAAAATGATATATACACTGTATAAAGCAGGTTATATCTTGGATAAAGACTACCGTATAATGACTTGCACTATAGAAGTCCTTTTTTTGTGGTAGCTGAATTCAGCTTCCACAAATCCAGATATTTGAGGAAAGATCATTTGATATTTCCCTTTCCTCCCTGCAGTCGATTGAAGTTGACCCAAGAAAACTTTCTTTGAACGAGGTGTTTATTGGTCTCTAATCCCACAGCCTGACAGCATGCCCCACCCTTGTGATTTGATATTTGTACTTATTTAGCTGCAACACTGGATGCTTAGGCCTTGACGAACTGCATATACTAACACACGCACACACACACACACACACAGAAACTCTGTCATACATAAGAAAAGGAATTTATGGAATCAGTTTAGCCCCATTGCCTTCCAAGGGCATTAAGAAATACAGGAAAAATCACTGACTAGTTTCACCAGTCTTTTTTAACTCTATTTGGATGTGATCTTCGGAGTGAACTGTGCCTCCACACGCTACATGCATGTAAAGTCCCCCAATATACCGTTAAATGTGTCTTACTGTGAAGTCTGGCTCTCTACACTTTATATTACGTGGCAGGATAACTATGGCATAATAAAGATGTATCCTGGCAGTAGATCTAATCGATATGACATTAAGCAACCCAATGAGGAATGATGAGGAAATCATAGGGTTAGGCTAACCCTATCATAGTCATATCATAATCATAGGCTAACCCTAACCCTAAATCAAAATGAGGAAATCAAAAATCACACTAATCAGCAAGCAGAATCGCATTGAAAAATACAGATGGACTCAAAGAATACTCGGCATAGAGTACTCAGACTATATCAGGTACTGTACACTAAAGAGGCTTAGTGCAACAATACAGTATATGATCGCATCATCAGTCTAGATATGACTGTTAAACATGCAATAATTGGTTTCTTAATGCTTGGAAATAAATGTCTTGACCCATTCTTTGCAATGTGTATTATAATGCTTATTAAATGCTGCAAATAAAAAATATAAATGAGTGTCACATGTAAACTTTTATTTTTTTTAGATATACAGTATTTTGAAATGTACCTCTTTTAGTAGGGCCTTCTATAAAAGTGCATGCTGCTAGTTAAAAGTGTCCAAGTTTATTTATCAAATACACAACAAAGCAGCAGCAATGAATGGTAATGAAATGTTTGATCATAGTGCCTTTGTTTGACTGTTTGCTTCAAATAAAACAAGTTAGTGTTTCTCTTGTCTTTCTTAAAGGTGTCCAGTATCCAATAGGACATGCCCTGCTGGCCACGCCTGGAACAGCAGGCTGTGTCGTTGTGTTACTATGATGACCACTGTGCAACACAACCACCCGTCTCCACCCCCGCTATCTCCTAGGGCTGCTCCGCAACACATTGGTAAGTATACACCGCAAAGGGAGTTTGGTCTGTCCTTTGCATTCATTCAGTAGAGAAAATGCATCCTGCGTCACCTCCCTCTGTCTCAGCCTAATGGCGTTTGTGCATAATTAATTAAGTAATTCATTACTATGCATTATTATTATTTGGATATTAGTGTCAAAGAGCCTTTTTTATATAGCAGTGATGCACCAAGGCCTAGATTCATAAAGCAATTCATTTGTATATATGTAACCCCTGAAGAATACATGGGATGAGTGGTTGAGCTGCAGGGAGATGTTTTAATATGCATGCTGGTGTGTTCTAAATACCCACAACCCTTAAACGCTGTTCTAGTAACCATACACATATGTTTCCAGTTAGCATTACAGTAGATTTGAGATACAGAATCTGAGCTGGAATTAATCAAGGAGAGAAGAAGTTATGTGGTAGGGCAATGGAATGTCCTTTGCTACTGTTAATGTAGCTTTGTTTGCACAGACACTCAGATGCTGTTTCATGCGCAGTGTGATGTACAATGTTTACATTCATGGAATGTACTGATTTTACGCTACGTCACTGGATTTCCAAGAAGCTGCAGCACACACACACACACACACACACACACACACACACACACACACACACACACACACACACACACACACACACA
>JAOEHI010050941.1:0-19748 GCA_025447815.1 Percopsis transmontana | reverse complement strand
AGAGCAGGCTGGACCTGTCCACTCCATTCCCTGATAACACTGCTGCCCTTCAGACCAAACTCAGTGTCCACTGCCATTGTGCTTTCTACTTACACCTTCCACAAAAATAGAAAAAAGTGGATTTTTTTTATGTTTCAGCAAATTTTGTTGAGTTGTTACTTTTGGGGAAAAAAACCTGAATAGTAATATTGTATATCCATATAAGATGAGACAATAAAAATCTAACTACTAATCTCATCTAATACTGATGAGGTTCCAAGGAAATAATAAATCAGAAATGTAGTTCTAAGCTGAAAAAGTTGCTGAGTCTTTTCAGGAAGATTTAAGGCTTTGGTGGTTGGGTTGTTTCGCTACAGAGTCTTATATGTTTGCAGTTGGTGGGCAGGGCTCAGTGTAACTTTCATACTCCTCCCATTGTGCTAGTCCCGACGACATAACTATTATCTCTCTGCTGCCGGACTTTACGGCGCGCCGTTGTGAGAGCGGACTAGTGAGTGCGCCAACGGGAAAAGATTCTGCAGCCGGTGACGGGAGCATTGTCTGACTGTTTGTTGACTGTCAATCCTCGCGCACTTACATACTACACCCATTCATATCTCTGATGTGGTTTTGGCTAGAATACAGAAGACTGCGGACGCACTTGGCTTTTTTTTTTGCACACGGTTTGTCAACTTAAATACAGATTTATGCTGGTATGGTGTAAAAATAAATCTATTTCAGTAGTAATTTCAGTTACGTTTTATCATCTTAGCCAAATGTAAAAATGTATTCGAGGTAGCCTAATCAATTCAGTTTTTATTCCGAGTAACGAAAGGTAAATGTGCCTTAGGCCTATAGACACTCTGCTTGAAATCCAAGCATGTCACATTTAATTCCATGCAAATGGTGGATATGCCAATCAAACAATCCGTGTAGGCTGCGCTAAATTAAGGTTCCCGTTTAAGCTTTTCGTGAACATACTGTATTACCTCTACGTTGTAACTTGTGTCACTATGTGCACAATAGCGTGTCAATTAAGTTGATTTAAAGTTGCACGCAACATAGGCTACAGCATAGGGATTTTTCCTCGCTGAGCGCGCGTATTGCTTACCGGTTCCCCAAAATCACTCCGTTGTAAGCTATGTGCTGTATTTGACTTGATATAAGCCTAGGCCTCATAGAGAGACAAAATATTTATTGCCATGAAATTTTATCCTTAAAAAAACTTGCGCAAAATATCCATAGAAATAGGATAGTGAAATAGTGAACTAGAATCCTATACTTAGGCCTATTTAACCGTCCAGTCAAGCAAAACGGAACAAGGGATTGTAATTTTGCAATTATATGGCAGGCAGTTTATTTATTATTATTATTGGTAGCCCATACAATTATTTATTTTATATTATTATTATATTGGCAGCAAATGTTTAGGAGAGTCCTGGTGTGGAATTTACAGTTGCGGAGTCATGATCATACAGAAAAGGATGTTAACTAAATAAAAAACGTTTTGAAATGAGTCATTTTCTGAATTAAAAAAATAAAACATTTAAAGATTTTTGACTTTTCCATTTTATTTGCAGGAGAGAAACAGTTTAAACAGGAAATGCAACATAGGTATTCTTGTAAAGTGCATGGCTCATATGCTAAATGTAGGTTTTCCTATAAAGGTCTGTTAGTGAGTGTGTGTTTGTGGTTACGTGAGACAAGGAAGATCATACGTGTTTTTCAGTATGTGACTCCAACAATTTGACGTCAAACCATTCATTAACCGGCTCTTTCAACATCCACCAGCCCCAAAACCACATTCCTGCATCAACACCATTACACGAAGATTACAAGAGAGCCTCAGCTCTGAGAACAAACTATATTGAACAAAAAAAGTAATTAAGGTATCATTATAGTTATGTTTTCTAAATTTGTTAACAATATTGATCTTAAACCCAGGCATATGTCTACCAATGTGTAGTGTTCCTCTGCATGGCTCAGAGCACTGCTCAAGAGCTGTTTGTCTTCAGCAATGCTGTGTGCGGCTAGGCACTAAACCCTCCAGAGTGATTACTTGGTTAACCAAAGGGGTGACTATTTGTTCTCCTCTTCCTATAGGACAGTGGGTTTCAATTTATTTGTAATCATAATTTTTTTTCACGGTTTATACATTTATATATGTTTATGCTACATAAGTTTAAAAAACACTGCTATCGGGGTAAATCCTCTTCTGGGGGGCCGTAACGCAACACCCTGAGCCCTGAATGTGCTCCATGTACACATGTGGCCACTAGCATCCCTGTCGTGTTAATTAGAGCCAGGTTTGTGTCGGAAGGAGGAGGGGCTGGCGGGGTGTGTGTGTGTGTGTGTGTGTGTGTGTGTGTGTGTGTGTGTGTGTGTGTGTGTGTGTGTGTGTGTAGGGGGGGCAGCCATGCGTGTGCACTTTGCGTGTGGCTGCTGTGTTTGCCTGTGATTATCCCATGTAGCCTGGCTGTGAAAGGTTGGCCCTGACCCCGAGCTGACTCTGGCTGCGAGGCACCGTTTGGGGTGGGGGTGGAGCGCCACCCGCCCACGGGTGGGCGGGTGGGCGGGTGGGCGGGTGGGTGCGCTCTGCGGAGACAGAGGCAGGACCAATGGCAGGCTAGGCTGCCCAGGCTCTGGAGCTAATCATTGTTTACTAGTCTCATTTCCACTTCCCAGTGAGCTACTGTCACGCACACCACCGACAGGGAGGAAGGAAGGGGGCGCAGCCAGGAGAGGAAAGCCAGGGGTCCTACAGGCAGTGTGTTGGGGAGGGGTGGGGGGTGGGGTGGGGGGGGCTGAGGGAGAACGCAAGAATTTCAGCGTAGATTAGGCTTCGCAGAGAACATAGGTGAGCCAAAATGGAAAAGGCAGGGCCAAGAACAACCCAGACGAACTAGTTATGTGACCAACCAAAACATCCCCCTGGGCCAGTGCCATCCCCGCAAGCCAAGCAGTTAACCAACGGACATCACCAGTTAGACATGGGGACATTTGAAAGTATGAGGACAGAAAGACAGTTACGGTTAAGATGCTATTATCTCATTCAGTACTGTATATGCGATCAAAATGATCAGCTTTATTCTGTATTGATCACATTTTCACATAGACATATGAATGGAGCTGAATTTCTTTTTTTCCCACTCCAAGACACCATTATCTGATATTAAAAATGTCCAATTTCGATGTGGCGGTCTACTGTACGTATGGACAGTAGATGGCCTGTCCTTTTTGTGTTCCTTCCATGAATAATGCATACATTTTAACCTTGATCTTTTGTCTGCTGCATTCTGGTTGAGCTGCCACAATGCAGAGCATTGACAGAAAACTCAGTTGGCATCTACTGTATAATTTTAAATACAATACTACATAACATTCTATTACCAAGACAATTATTAAAGATAACTGGTTCGATGACCCCCAATGTAAAACCCCCAATGTATGCATAGAACATATCGCCTTAACGCCTTGCGTGTTTTTATTGTTTAGAGGAGAGGTTAAAATAAGTAATCATGCAGTTAACTTCAAAAATAAACATTCTAAAGATATTGGTGTAAACCGCATTCAAGAGAGAGCAGATTGCATCATTCGTGGAATCTGTGTGACTCCTATAAGTATAAAATATGTTGGACGCCTCACACAGAGACAAGAACAGCCCGCATCACGTGAAGGCTGCGTGCTGTAGACTCCCTTAATGGGACACCGGGGAGCCATGTATTATGTACAGCGAAAGTGTATTTGTTTCTTATCCTGGTGAGTTTTTCTGCGTGCTAGGAAGCGGAGCGGGGATGAGCTTGCGTGCCATTTCGGGCCTAGCGTGCGCAAAGCTTGGTCACTGAACCCTAGTTTCCCCAGAGAGATTCTACTGAGAGATTAACATGAGATGAGGGAGAAGCACAAGGAGAAATGGCTTCCAGATGACCCTAGCCCCATCGAAGTCAGGCTGGGAGTTTGGTAGGACTCACTAAATTACGCATTAGCGCCTTCACTGCCCAATTGTAATGTTAATGGCTGTGCTCTGCCCTAAACTTTAATATACTGTGTATATATATATATATATATATACAATTATTTTACACTGTTCAATTTCAAAACTTAGGGGTAAATTATGTATGTGTGTGGGGATTTGTATGTGTGTGTGTAGATAAGGGCTGTGGCTTCACTATGAAGCTGTTATTTGTAAAGGTTCTCTTGAGGATGAGTAGCTTCATAATTTTCCTGTGACCAAGAACAGCCAAGTCAAGTCTCTTATGGTTGTAATGAGCGTTCTCTAATCTGCTTCATGCCATCTGATCTGCTTGGAACACTGCATAGCTATCCTTTCAAGTTAATAACTGTATTTTGCCTTGTAACATGAACATACAGCTACAATATAGGCTAGACCAAGACACAGGCAGGTTGCATGAAATTACGAGGTCCTTCATTAATGGCCGTGTGTCTGGGATAGTCCTGGCTATATACTTACACATATCTTGTCTGAGTCAAGAAAGAATCAAGACTGCTCTGCACTGTTTAGATATATCTGATTAGATTGACGTTCGTTAAAGGTCAAAGTATACTTTGGACTGTCCGCACCTCCAAAATGTTGTGCCCGCGCGGACCTGTGCGCGTTGAATGCGCAAGTGCGACACGCCAAAGTCCCACTTCATCTGGCAAAGGATGTCCTGCTAAGCGGTGCTAAGATCACAAATAGAGTGTAAACTAAGCATATAAAAAATATTTATTTCCAGTGAATCTCTTAATTACCAACACTGTGCATGGGAAACACTTTGTGGCAATAGAATAAGTATTTTAAAAGATCGCTGATTGTACTTTCGCTGTCTGAATAACCAGAAAATGCCATAGTCTAGTGAAACTCACGAGGAGTGTTGTAGTCTTGGTTAATGTTCAAGGCATATAAAAACATTTATTTTCCGTGCCTCCATATGTAGTGGTTGGGTTATCCCGCTTACCCCTGCTGCTGGTGGGCCTGTCTTACTGCTGCTATAGTGCTAAGCTTGCTAACATTGCTAACTTTGTCTTTGCAGTTTATCTTTAAGGATAGAAGCTCTAGGGGTGATTAGGCCTTATATATATGCTGTATATATTTATATTCCGTAACCCTTTAATTCTCGCGGCTGCTTGCAGCATGGAGAAAGCTCAAACAAGCTTGAAGTGTTTATACAACTGTCCATGAACATAGAAGAAGGGATTACAGCCCTGAGAGCGAATTGACACGAAATAGCACTGTGATCCATGAGGAGGAGATGGTTCTAGAACCTCTCTTGCCCTCACACTTTCTTCTAAAGTAAGCATTCTCATATTTGGCTATTAATGTGAAATCGCATTGGCGATTACTTTCAAGCGTCAAGAGCACCAGATAATTTTTTGGACACTTATTTGATTACATGTAAGATTATAAGCCCTTACCTCTCTAAACCCTTTTATAGTGTTTTCTGGGTAGTAAGGATAAAATTGACAATATTGTACCCCTGATGTACCTCTGACTTGCTATACAACAAATGAACAACTTCCCAAGTCACTGTCTGTGTTTCCTTCTAAATAAACCTACCCAATGTTTATTTATTGACTTAGCAATACTTGTATCGCCCTATTGTCTGACGTGAAGAAGCTATCGTCCAGTTGGAAATTGTTTTACGGTGGAATAAGTCCAAAAGTGTTTACTACATGTCCTTAAGAGATCTGAGTGCAGCAATTGCCCCTGAACGATGACTATCCGTGCTCTGGAGTGAATAAACTGTGAGAACTGTGTCCCCTGGGAGACCGAAGAGTGGGTCAGGAGCCCAATTTGCGTGCGAAATGTGATTTCTGCAACACGTATAACCCGCAGCCTCAGTTAACGCAAATCACTTCTCAGTTTCCAGGGACTGTTTGACTTTGGCATGCTCCAGTCCCTTCTGCCCTGCGGCCCACCTTTTGAGACCCACCGTGCGTCAGACCGTTGCCCATGTGAAAATAACTAGAAAACCACTGGTCTTTTGAGCACAAACGTATATGCAAGCAGGCATGATCACGGGTCCGTGTATCTTTTGGTCATTCGATTTTTGTTATATAAACAGAAATACAAAAACGAAAAACAAGTTATTTTTCTGTCAGACATTTTTTTAGATTGTAGATAGAAGAACTCTTTTTCTCTGTTTATGTATGGGGGCACATTCAAATGCTCCACTTTGTGGGCCCGGGAGTTTGTCTATATAAGGCGTGTTCTCTTTGGTGCCGCCATGATTTGGAGAGGTATGTAAACACATGGCATTATCCATTAAGCAGTGCTATTAGGTGGGACCTACTGACAGGGTGAAAAGGGATGCACTGCCCTTTACATGCTTTGTCAAGAGCTCACCCCAGGCTTCTGAACCGTATCCGTCATGTACATACATTTCATATCTCCTCTCCACCCTGCTGCCTCTTTCACAACTGTGCACCTCACATTTCGAGATCTCCAACCCTCGTGAGAGAAGAGCGCTCAGATTCTCCGAGGAGTTCCTCGCAATCTTACCGATGACGAAACAACGGAGAGCGCGGAAAAATTTAGTCTCTTTTCTCTGGCAGGCCCGGCTGGGTTGGAAACAATTTCCCAGACATGTTCGGTGAATTTTTAAGTTGACCCTCTATTTCATAGAGGATCATGTGCATTTTCCTGCCCATTTAATATGCTTTGGTAATTGATTGACATCCACACCCCCAGAGGGAGACCATATTTGAGGCAGATCTGAGTTTAAATGTGATGCCTATAGCCTCAATCAAAAGGACAGAACGTGCTTAAACCACTTTATATGGAGGACCAAAAACCTATTTTTGGTATGCTAGTGTACATATATATCTATATATTTCATCATTTAGATTAATTTATTGCAAAAGCTATGCATGTTACAAGGTATTGGCCATAACCACATGGGAGACATGAAAGCACCTCACGTTATTAATTCTGACATGTTTTCTTTGGTCTGACAGCTCCAGACTTCTCATGGACCCAGACAGAAACAACCTTAAATATTCCCCCCCCCTCCCCCCACAAAACTCGTACTCCATCCCCACTACTTCTTCACCCACAACACTAAAGGTGAGCCACGTTTCTTGTTGTTTCTGGAGGAGAGGCGGTTGCCTCCAAACCAAACCGTTTGAGGGAATGGTCTTGGAGGAGACCCTCTTGCAGAATGGGTTCCACATGCTCGCTCTTACACTGGAAAGCACACAGCTCACATCTGGCACAGACCACCTACAGTATGTGCTTGCTGTAGCTGACATATCCCTCCTCAATCGGACTATCTGATCTCTTCAAAGTGGATGGAAGGAGGCTGATAACTGACACCTATACAAATTGATATGCAGTCCCGATTCCTTACATCAGTTACATCAGTTCAATATTTCTGAAATAGAAAAAGTGAAATTGGCAGTTTGCCGAGACAGAGAGCGCGCCGCTGTTAAAGGAAAGGAGAGGAGCTGATTTTATTGGCCATAATTGAAGACAGCCCCCACCCCTCCTACTGATAATTTACTCATTCTAATCAACCCATCTGCGCCATAACTGTGCCCGCTTACCGCCGTCCCAAAATTTGCAAATAATTATTGGCCACACTTGCGTTGTGCGCCTTTACTTGCGCCTTGACCGGGAAACTAGGGCCCCAAATGTGATTTATTTTCAGAAGACATTGCATGTTACACTGCCTTAACACTGTACCTGCACACATACAGCTACATGCTTACAGGTACGTTAGAGAGCTCATTAAGGTACACTTAGGTCATCACGCTTGTTTTGGGAGACTCCATGGCAAAGAAAGTGAAAAAGAGATCTTGCCTTTCCCTTCTCTGCTCTGTCTCCTCCCCATCTCCTCGCTTTATTACCTCTGTCAGCCCTAATTTGGGTTGATGGGGAGGCCGTTGCATGACAAGACACACGTCTGGACCCCTGCGTGAGAAGGCTGGCACGCTCTTGCCGCTCTTGTTTTCATTGCGTGACCGCGTCCCTCCCTCTGTCCCTCCTGGAACCCACCCCCCTCTGACCCCCTTTCACGCCCTCGCTAGCTGGCATGGTGCTTTGGTGCCGGTGTTGTGCTGTAATATGAACCCTTGCTGTGAAATGCTCCCCATCGCGCATATGTCACTCGGTTCGAAAACCTTAATGTCGTAACCAAACGTAACCTTATTTCTTGGATATAAGGTGGTGTAATAGAGGAGATAATAGGACAATTTATTTAAATAAAATCCAGTGGATTACCAGGCCAAGCAGAAATTTAAATTTAGAAATGTAGCCAATTCATAAGGAAATCTAAAAAAATTTGGATTGTGCATTGTTGAGAGAATTTTCACCATCCAAAAAGATTGGAGGTAGGTCTGGGGTCTTTTCTCTTGGCAACAACTGATTTATTACTTTCCACATTGTTTAAATAACCTTTGAACACCTCTTACATTTTTCACTGAAATTTTTTGCAGCTGTAATGGAATTAATATATTTATTTTTATATTATTTATAAACACTGTGGGTAAGAGGAGTGGGATTTGAGACATAATTTCTTTCCTCAACAGCTTCAGTAAATCAACTGTAAACCAAGGCTTATTGAGGTCTTGACTGTATTAGAACTGTCAATTGGAAAACATTAATTGAAACTAAAGCTAATAACTTTCATACAATTTTGATATGCAAAATCAGCATTATTTTCCTCGTATAGATCATCCCATGAAATGCTGCCAAGCATGTCTTTAAATTTTGAAATATATGACTTAATAAAGCTCACAAAGCTTTTGTGCATTATGTTTAGTTCTATTAACCTTGATTAAAGAGTTCTGGAATAAATGTGTGGTAAATTTCTATGTGTGGCCTCCCTGCCCACTCAGAAGGGCAATGTGCCCTACTTTTGAGGAATGACATGCCTAGGCAGGTCACTCAGAGGTTAACCATACTCGCAGACAGAACATGTGAACTGTGGTTGTGTATTGTGAGTTTTCACACATTCCCATTAATAACGTACTTCTGCATACGATAACTCCAACGTTCTGCCAGGTTTAGTCCTTTCTATTGTGAGTACCTGTCTGGATACAGGTTGGAGAGCTGGGTTTCTCTAAATTTGTGCCAGGCGAGTTTAATTGTGGTTCAGGAGTGACTCTAGCACTGGCTACTGAAATACTTTTGTTTTCCCAGTGACTAAAGGCATCTGCCAACAATAATCCTTACACACATTCATCTCCAAAATTAAATCTAATATTGGATCTGTCAAGGAAAATGGAATACATACATACAGACTGTATGAGGTGTTCTCAATAGCAGGCCATGAACTCGTCTGTGGCCTGACTGCAATAAAATGAAAACCCCAAAACATCTCTCCAAGTAAGACACTTGAGCAGGCACAGGAGCTGTCATTAAGAATGTGATTATTTTAGATGTGTCATTACTGAGTAAATTAAAAATATGACATTGGGGCACGGGAGATAGGCAAGCAAGCACCTGTTTGGCTGTGTTAACGCTCTACAATGTTTAGTTGACTACCATCATATGCTGTAAAAAATACACTTCAGGAAAGAGTTGTGTGAAAACATGAAGAATACTGGCCTATGGTTGCAACACACACACACACACACACACACAGTTAGTTGGAAGCGCAGGGAGGCCCAACTGATGTCACGCCAACTAATCCTTTTAGTCCTTTAAGAGACAGACACACGGTGGACAGCAGCAAGATGAAGTTCATAAATCAAACGGGAGACAGAAGGGTAACACTCACAAGCATGTTCCAGATTAACCTTTGCCCCCCGTCTCTGTCAATACCTCTTAGGGGATGGAATCAGTATGATGCTCTCCGCTTCCAGATCCTGGAAGTCCTGCTTTTCTGATAAACACAGACGCCTTTATCCTTACTAGAAGGGGTCAATAGATCACACAGAAGACGGGCGTGATTTTGGTTTCCAAGTCAATATGACTTTTCTTCCCAGCAGAGTTGTGAAATCTCAAATATGTTATTTACTGAACGAGTACAGCGTCACAGACATTCAGCCCCCGTTTCATCATAACGCATGTGCAAAAAGTAGATTTATTTCATACAACAAATGAACAGTCAACAAGCCTTCATTATGTGGTCTGTCCAATTAAAATTTAGTGAAATAATTGGCCCATATTTTGGTGCAGTTTTCCAAGAAAACAGCACATATGTATGGTCTTAGGCTTCCAGGAAACACACAAAAGAGACATGAAAACAATGCAATAGGGAAGATATTTCAAAGTACCTTGCACAGCTCACATTATACTGCCACAAAGTATATGTAGATGATTAGGAGAGATCTCAGTTATAGTTTATTCATCCAGTGAAGTATGTTCTCACAATTTAATGTGTAAAACAAAACCATGCACATTGCGGCCTACAGACAGAAGATTCATGGAGAACATTTGAGCAATCGCCTTGCAGAACTGAGAACATATCCTTGTGGGTTAGAAGAATGCATACGCACTCGCATGCATGCATGCACACGCAACTACACACACACACACACACACACACACACCCACATATTCACAAGCTATACACCGAAATTCTCTACACATAAATGAGAAGGAAAATGGTATTGTATTTCATAATGCCATTCTCCTAATGGAAAAGATTCTAGGAAATTCTAGGATTCTTGAAATTTGAATAAAATTAGAACAAAACAAGACTGATGTTTTATTGATTTGATTATTTATCTCACTGCAGTTGGGTGCTAGAATTCAGTTGATTAAATGCAACCATTACCACAGTAAATGCTTTTAAGCAAGCTAGAATAAATGTACCCTTCTTTTGTCTGAAGCTGACAAGAGTGCTTAGCGTTTTAGTGTCTATTATCTCCAATCAGTCCCTAGAATATTCTTCGTCAACAGCCAAGTAATTCGTGGGAAAAGTAGACGCAAACCAGATGATCTTAGCTTAGTAACCATAGGCTTTCATGTCTCTTCAGTGTGGAAGCAAGCTAGTAGTTATAAGGTCTGTTTAAATCCTACCCCAATGAGAACATCAAAAACTGCGAATAACTATAGATGTAATGGAGTAAATTGCTCTGGAAGTTAGGATTCATTTCTGTACATATGTACAAATATTTACTGAATGTTGACAACAGAGAAATACTATAGAGTAATGTTGTACTGTGCAAAAAGAGTGCCACTGCTGTCTAATGTAGACAAGATAAACAGATACACAGTTTATGATATAATTTAATGTACATCTCATAGCCTTATAATTAAGTAATTTTGAAAGTGTCACTTTCCCCACTTTAAAACGGATCCCATTCCTTTTATGGGGGGGCCCGGCGCGGGCGCGCGCCCCCCGGGGGCCGCACCCCCACCCCCCCCCCCCCCCCCGCCCCGCGGCCCCCGGGGCCGCGCCCGCCCCCCCCCCCAACGGAATGCTCTCCTGAAAATCAAAAGAATATGACAGCGTTCAAAAATGTGGGTAGATAAATATTAATAAATGTGTGTAACACAAATGCATGTGATGAGTGTGCTAGTGTGTGTGTGTGTGTCAGTGAGGCGGCAGTGCCGTGATCTAACGGACCTGGGCGGGAGGGGATGTTCTGTGGCCCTCCGGAGAGTTCTACGCGCAACGCGCCGTGACTTATCGAGCTTGATCCCCGCATACCTAAAAAGAACTAATTGAAAATCTGTTTCTCCCTCCAAGCGCTCACTCGGGTGGCACAATTAAAGGAGACAATTTTCTGTTTGGCCTCGAGTTCTACACCCCCTTGCATTTTATGCTCCCCTCTGTCGACGCAGGTGCCCGTGGGTCGCCCATTATATCAAAGCTCGACTCTCGGAGACCTGGAGGCTCAACACAGCCGCAGGTAATGGCTTCCATTGAAAGGCTTGATGTAGCAGCCGTCATTGTTAAGCAACGCCGACATCAGGAGCATCTCAGAGTTACACAAAAAAAAAATAGGCTGGGAATAGGATACAGAGAGCACCTCATAACTCTGTCTCCTCTCTCTAGTGAAACAGTTTCCGCCCACCCCCTAGCGTCTCCAAGCTCATCTGAATTTTCTAAGAATTCATTCCAGCCCGGGTTGCGGCAGAGAGACTCATTACGAGGAATCTAATTAAAACTCATTTCTTGTCTCAGTTTGATGCGTTCTCAACCTGGATTCATTAAAAGGTCCCAATCTCGGGCTGTAACTACTAGGGATTATTCTTGTTTTTGCTTTCATTTGTTTATGGAGGGCCGTCAGTTATGACAATATGTCCACACCTTGCGGTCCAATGTTTGTTTCAGGAGCTTCTGAAAAAGCAAAGGCCCAGGTGTATTCTGGGTAAATTGACGCACGTTAAGTGGTCCTGTGTGACTGAATGTAGCATTAACAGCCTGGGTGACAGCTTTGATTCCTACTGGGGCCACTGGACAGTCCTTAAAGGTATACTAGTTTCATTAACACCTATGTTTGATACATAAATATAAAATATAAAGACATAAACTTATATACTTATATTAGATACTTATACATAAATATATGTTTGTGGAGTTATTAAATCATTCACTTTGTTAATGTGGCGTCTGCTGGGCTCTGTTTTACAGTGTCAGTAAATTACCTTCTACCTTGAAGCCTGCGAACCTGACGTCCAATCAGAGCTGAGGGCACAGAGGGAGGGGCTGGACTTTGTTTTTGTTTGTGTTCAGTGTACTCATGTGTAAGTCTTACTTAGTTTACTGTACCTTTAATGGCACTATTAAATAGCTCACAAGCCCACATTTTGCACAGGAAATTGGCAACACCGTATAGCCTTAAACTCGGATATAAATCAACTGTTTATAAGCCACCATTACCAGTCATCATACTGAAATAAAACATAAAAGGTGTCCAAAAGAGTTTTCAACTGAAATAAAGACAAAAATGAAATTAAGCGAAACCAAAAAAAACTAGAAAAACAAAACAAAAAAATAACCTACATTAAAAACCGTCCTGATTGGAAGGTGTGTATATACAGTATGTGTATGTCTCACTCACCTCCATCTAAATCCTCGCTGCCGAAGTGCTTCCTGTAGAAGAGCATTATCTCTATCTTGTAGCACTTGTACAGGGTCACCAGACAGATCAGCAGAAGCGAGATGGCTCCCAGACCCCCGGCCAGCTCTACCGTGTACATCAACTCTGCTGAAGACAACCAGAGAGAGGAGGTGAGCACGGTGTGAGTTTATTTCAAGTATCAACTATACTAATGGAATGAGGTTCTAGAGGTATCTATGCCCTCCATCTATTGGCCCGTAGGGAGTTTGTCTCTACTGTATTTGAAACACATGTATTTCCATTTGTAGTGTATACATGCATAATTCATTGTTGAGCAGAATTCGCGTCCAACCGCCACAAAATCCCTCAGTTGAGAGGAACTACTTTGAGCACAATATGTCCTTAAGAACTTCATCCGGCAACCTTTCAGAAAAAAAGCAGGATTAAAGGAGTCATTTCACTGTCCGGGACGAAGGCCTAGGCCATGCTGTGCTTTGGTAGGTAGCTTGTCTTGGGAGTCAAGGCAACCGCAGACACCGGCATTTTCAGCGGCTCACTCTGTTACAGTGTTTTCTGGAACGTGTCAGTGTGTCTCTCCCGCAGTGTGGCGGTGGTCAGCCTTCGCTGGCTGAATGATGGACAACAGGAAAAGGATAGACACACACACACACACACGCACACACACACACACACATACACGCCATCACTATCTGTCACACACACACACACACACACACACACACACAGAGAACCAGGTTACGGCGTGCGATGCTCACACCGAGCAGGCCGTCACACTGACAGCTCCCGCGATGAAGGAGAAGCAAACGAGCTAACGTCCAGCAGCGACCTTCAGGAGCGCACGCGCACGCACGCGCTCGCACACACGCGCACGCACGCGCACGCACACACGCAGTTCCGCTGTAAAGGGAGGTAAGACTGATTCCCTTCTTTCCCTCCCTCCCAAACACCTCCATACCAGTCTTATTTCTATTTCCCTGTGTGTGTGTCTATCCAAACCGTGGCTCTTGTTTTGACCAATGCAAGTTGACGTTGACGATAAGATTTGGCCGGCGCTGTAAACAACCCTGGGCTCTCAGTCCTGTAAACCGTTACCACTCATCACTGCTTCCGTACAGCCTCGCGTCACTTTCAACCCTCTGTCGGCTGCCCAGGGCTCCTATCACAATCAAAATCCCTCGGCTGGTGTACACAGCTGTCAAGAGTAGCCAAACCTCCCGGACCTCAATACAGGCCCTAAAAACAGCCCAGTTAGAGCAGAAAGAGTTCAAATCCCGGGCCAGACTATAATTCCAGGCGTTTTTCTTTTCCGACCTGTATCTGACCAGAATCTAATCAAATGCTTTACTTTCCTGCGTTGACAATTTGCAGTAGCATAGAAAGAGGGCAAGTGTGCAGTAAATTACACTTTCAAATGTTTGCTATATAACCAACCAATTCGGTTGCTTATGCTACTGTCCATGGCTTAATGTACTTAAAGGTATCTCAAGAGATGTCTATCTAGTTGTTAGTTAGTTAGCTGTTAGTTCTGATGCAAGCTTTTGTCAGATAGCTCGTTTGTCTTGTTTCACGGACACAAGGGCTTGTGTAGATTACAGCACATTGCAGAGCTATACGACATCCCTAATGTCTGTAATGTATTGAATTATCCTTTATTATTGAGCAGGGTTTGACTGTGAACTAACACTGTAAGCCCCCTTGTCATTGCAAAGTTTGGCAAAGAACAGGCTTTTTTAAGGGTCGATTCTTGCGATTGCCTTGAGTGATTGTATTGGACGCTGGCAGTCGACTGAGCCCAAACGTACCGTTATAATGAAGAGACTAATTGCTTACAAATCCTTCTATTTATTGTTCAAGCGCTTTGTGCATAATCATTCAGTTTTACTCCTAATTCCAGGAAGATCATGGGGACATTAAAGCTTTAGTTCTACTGATTCATTTTGGTTGCTTAATGATGACATACAAATTCACGTTTATTTTACCTTGGCTCTCATTGTTAAGTGACTGGATGAAGAACGTACATCTCCATGCCTGCAAGACGCAGGTCGATAAAGAGCCACACAAATGACTCATTCGACATGCCGGGAGTGAATCTCTCATCTCTCGCGCGTCAACACACTATGGGAAAAGAACATAGCACGGTCTTTCGTATACTCCTGGCCTGTGTCGCACTCTCGCATGATCCTGTGCACGTCACGCTGCCACAAGCTCAGAAGACATCGATTATCACCACCTTGTCCCGTGGACACACAGGAACTACTCGCAATCAAATACGTTTAGAGCACCGAGCCATCCATTGCTAATTGATTACAGAGAGGACACCCTGTCAAGGCAGCCAAAGAAGAACAAAATAAATATACAAAAAAAATACATAAAGAGACTGACGCAGAGACTCGTCGGTTGGGAAGATCTAAGGATTGGTTAAGGTTAAGGGTGGGAGCGAAAAGATGTACAACTGAACCAACTGCTTTGAAAGCTGTAAAAAACCAAGCTCGGTTGGGTTGTTTGCTCACACTCGAGAGACCCTGGATTGATTGCTATCACACCGATTTGCCATGCTCGTAGTACACATGCCTGCATTGGATAGGATAGTGGTTAAGAAACACACATTCAATTCCTTAGTTTGTGTGTGGGTGTTCTCTTGTTGTTGAAACCAGCGTTACTAAGACATTGTTGTTTTGGTGTCCAACTCAGTGTATTCTCCTCCCACACCTGAGTACTGAGTGGCTCACACTCACCTCTACTCCCCCCCCCCCCTTACAGCTCTAATAGGCTCATACCATTCTCTACCCCGCACCTTACAGGGAAGACAACTGATATTTGGTGCACTATATAACACAATCGAGTGTACCACAGTACATATTCAGTGTGTCTTGTCCTCCACAACAAGGCTCTGGCCCGTGTTATCCACAAAGCGACAGAAACACAGAGTGCAGATAACCGGCGTGTAAACACGGGGTACATCCTCCCAGCCTCCGTCCTTCTGGACGGGGCTAATCTTCTGCAGTTTATTCCCATCTGACTGCAGCGTGAAACCTTTCTAGTACAGTATATCAAACGAGGAGGACGCGCAGGGAGGGGGGAGGAGGGGGGGGGGGGCGGGGCTTCAAAGCCATGCTCTAAATCCAGAAGCTCAGAAGAGGCAGAAATAACGCATATGTAAATGTGCGCGCTGACAACTCAACGCTGACACACAACCATTAGCATACGCATCCTGCACAGCAGTCAATGCGGACGGAATACCCACCGCGCGTGTATGTATTAACTATACACTGTGTGTGTGTGTGTGCGTGTGTGTGCGTGCTATCCTCACCTCTCTTGGTGAGCTGGACATTGGCCTGCCGCCTGCCGTTGGCATTCTCCACGTAGCAGGAGTAATTCCCCAGGTCGCCCTCCTCCAGGGAGTCAATGGTTAGAGAGATAGACACTTCCTGCTCGCCAAGGTGCTTCCGGATTGTCCTGCGGGACACACACACACACACACACACTCAGAAGGTGGTTTTGCCCCTGAGCAAGGCAGTTTAATGGCTGTGGTTCCCAAAACCCGCATCCGGAAGAAGCTTTTCATGAGTCTTGGGTCCTATCTTATACCCGGCACAAAGTGGCGCCAAGCGCAACACAAGTGTCTTTGCTAGTTTCTGACCGATGCAGTTGTCATTTTTCTGTCCGTCGCCCACGTCCCATTTGGACACGCCCTAAATGCACTTGCGCCATGCGCTTTATACTACAGGCTCAGATTGTTAAAATGGGGCCCTACAATATATCTTAGATCAGGTTAAAGGCACTTTGAGGTGTTCTGTGGAAGCGATGGCATCGTTTCCCGGAGTCAAAGACTACATGTCCCATGAGCCCCATTGCCTCGCTGCAAAGAGCTACTTCCACTCCCACAGAATAGTTGAGTCGTTTACTCATGTCTGACACATAGGTTCATCACAAAAACAAGGAGACAGGTTGGGGACGGGAAGGGAAACTCCTCGGGGTGCCTTTAACTATATTTAAAGAGCTTACTAATATAAGGCAAGGCAAGGCATCTTTATTTATATAGTACATTTCATACTCATGGCAATTCAAAGTGCTAATTTAATACAATAAAAAATAAACACTGTTGAAATAACATGTGAAAGAGTATGACATTCACTGCATGCTAACGTAACGCAGGTACAACGGCTGTTAAATACAAAAGAGACCTTAACTGGACATATATACTACCCGATAAAAGCCCTCATAATCACCTACCACGACAGGGAAACAAAGAGTGGTTTTAAAAAGCGCCCTCTCCCCTGCTGGGCTGTAGAATCCATGATTAATGGGTCTGGGGCAGGTGCCCCCACCCCCCTTCCAGGTAACAGCTATTGGAGCCCCTTCAAACACCCTTTTTTTAAAATGCAGGGAGCCCATTATGCAAAAAATAGTGGGAGTGATATTTGGGTAACGGCGCTTGCCGCAGGACACTTGAATCCCATTCTTGGCGTTTAACACCGCCCGGAAAGTTCTCCACGGAGTTCACGAAAAAATACAATAATCCCGCAATTATCGCGGCCTTAGCATTATGCTGGCTCGTCGTCGCTGTATTGTAGTAATTGGGCGCCTGTATAGAAACTATAGGGGCTAGCAGAGGGATTTCTGTGCTGGCAGAGGAGCACAATGGCGCATTATTAGAAGTGATCACACAGTGAACCGCCTGCTTCATAAGGAGTAATTATGAAGTGAAAGCCTTTGAGCTAGAACGCCGCAGAGGTGCCCGCTTCTGTCTTGAGTTGAGTTGCCAGGCCAAGGCTTGCAGAGTTAAACAATGTGTGTGTGTGTGTGTGTGTGTGTGTGTGTGTGTGTGTGTGTGTGTGTGTAATAATGATAACGATAATGAGAGAGAGAGAAGAAGAACCGGGGGAGCGCATGTGAGCAGAGTGCCGTGCACTCAAGACACTCGAGACTCAACTGGCACAGTGAGGGTGGATGGAGATGAAAGCACCACAAAGTCCTTAATGTTGTACGCAGGGCAAGCACTCGCGCACACACACACACACACAAACAAACTGTACAGACGAAAAAAGCAAACATACACACATATTCTGTGACATTTAGATACAAAAATAAATATATATACACATGCACCCACATGTTATTCCTTGATTATGTATTACTGGACAATATTCTCACCTAAAGGAAGGCAATCTGTAATTTGGTCAAATTCCACCTCTTTGACGTAAACGTCCAAAAACCTAACCCCTATGCCTCCCTGGCAGGCTAACACAGATGACCTACTGGCTCTGAGCTCTGACCGACCAGGACACAAAGAATTCTGTCTGAGGTGCAGCGAACCGTGTAACCATAAGAAAATACACCAATAATTCTGCACACTACCGCTTAGCCACGGCGGTTACAGCAGGGGTTGTGAGGCATTATGGGATAGAATGAGCATAGTGAGAACTATTTATGGAGCTAGAAAGGTCAACAGGTGTCTTGTTGACAGTGTGAGAAACGCGGCAAAAAACAACACAAAGGTACATTAAATAAAATAAACAAACAAAGCAAGAACAGAAAATACACAAAATGCTAGCCTTATTTGCAGTTGATAGTTTCTCGCAAAAACACATTGAAAATGTGTCACACGTATAAGTACTGTATATACATATATTGGCCTGTTGATACAATGTTAAAAACTAATAGTGAATTTGCCCTGTAATGCTAAAAAGCACAAAGAAAAACTAGCCACTGGTTTAGCATACACCAAAGCACAAGGCTGCCCTGTGTCTGTCCCTGAGGATGGAAATATAATATCAAACAATATATTTAATATCTTGCATTGCTGTAACAATATGGGCTTCCCTGCTTATTTTCCAGCGGCTTGTATTTCTCCTGCTTTTCAGCCTGTTGTGTATTTCCATCGCTCCTGCCAAAACTATGGGGTCTAGTTATTCAGCGTCTAACTTTATGTAACGTGTGTTAAATCTCTGCGGTGAAACATTGTGCCAACGGTGCCATTTCATGTATTGCAGGAAACCGTTGTGAATAATTTCCATTTCAAAGCTAAAAGCTGGTGGAGTTGATTTATGGGAGTGGGGCGGGTTGCTCGGGAGCGATGTGGGGGGATTAAGCTACAGTATACACACAAACAGGAAGACGGCTTCGTGCAACGACTCACAGGATAACAAGTCGACGACGAGCAAAACAAACTTGACATAAACATACGGGTGCGAGCGAGGGACCCGGGGGCCCCCCCCCGGGGGGGGGCGGGCGGGGGGGGCGCGGCCGCGGGGCGGCGGCGCGGGCCGCCCCCCCAAAAAGTGTGAAATTAAGCTAGGTAGGGGAGGATAGTGCTATGGGGTTCAGTTGTGGTCACCCTGTCACCATGCTGTCATCTTGTCAGTTCTGCTGGCAGTACATCACTGCAAGTTGTGGTGACAGAGTAACCACAGCTGAACCCTAGACCCATATCCTTCACTACCTAGCCTACTAAGTAAATACACAGTGTACTGTGACACTTGTTTAACAAGAGGAGGATGGAACTGTCTGTGGAATACCAACAAAGAAGAAACCACAAGTGATGGAGAAGGGGGAAGATGAGTCAGATGTGGCACTGTGGCTGAGCAAATGGGAACCAGTACAGTAAAAGTTACAGATCACACTTCCAGCTTCCCACTATAGAAGAGATTGTAGGAGAGATAACAAGTGATGTGCCTGAACGCGTTCATTGAACGATAGTTCATGAACGCATTCATATTTTGGGTGAACGTGAACTGAACGTACTGTATTTCTGCCTGATGAACGTTACTGTGAACTAGTTCATTCTG